>JAOANK020754492.1:0-10960 GCA_026257165.2 Telfairia occidentalis | reverse complement strand
CCATTATCTGTACGAAGACATTTTATTTGTCTTCCTGTTTGTTTCTCAATCATGGTTTTCCAATTCTTAAATGTAGAAAACACGTCACTCTTTTGCTTCAAGAAAAACACCCATACTTTTCTGAAGAAATCATCAATTATGCTTAGTATATATAGTGCACCACCTTTAGACGGTACTTTAGATGGTCCCTAGAGATCAGAGTGAATATAATCAAGTATTCTCTTTATATTATGAATACCTTTCATAAATTTAACTCGTTTCTGTTCTCAAACACACAATGCTCACAAAATTCTATCTTACTAATCTCCTGCCCATCAAGAAGTCCTCTTTTGCTCAACTCGATCATCCCATTTTCACTCATATGCCTAAGACGCATATGCCAAAGTCGAGTAATGTCATCATCAGATAAAGAAGGTGTAGAAACTACTACATCATCAAGAACTGCAGAACTCTGTAATACATAGAGATTGGCAGAATTTTTCTTTCCTTTCATAATTGTCAAAGCACCTTTGCTTAACTTCAAAGCTCCACCTTCACCAGTATACTTGTATCCTTTTGAATCAAGAGTTCTTAAAGAAATTAAATTTCTCTTCAAATCTGGAATGTGTCTCATATCAGCAAGCGTCCTGACAACTCCATCAAACATTTTGATTCTGACTATTCCAATACCAACTATCTTAGAAGATGCATTATTTCCCATCAAAACTGCACCTTTAGATACTGTGGCATGTGTTGAAAACCAATCCTTATTAGGACACATATGAAACGAACATCCTAAATCAAGTCACCATAGGAATTCAAATTATCACCAGAAGCAACTAAATTCAAATTATCGTCGCTATCATCACCTTCAACAACATTGGCCTGACAGAAACTCTCTGGTTGTGTTTTCTTTTCATAAGCAACAGTTCTTTTATTCTTATTCTGTAATTTGTAGCATTCAGATTTAATATGACCTTTCTTCTTGCAGGAATTGAATGTTTTATCTCTATTCCTGGATTTTGATCGACTTCTCTAATCACCATAGATTTTCTTCTCTTGTGTTCTTCCTCGAGTAAGTAACCCCTCTACTTGACTCTCCGACCCATTGGTAATAGTTTTTATTTTCTCCTTTGAGAATAAACTATCATATATTTCATTCAAAGTGAGAGTATCACGACTATATAATATTGTATCCCTATAGTTCGTGTATGAGAGAGGTAAAGAACACAACAGAATCAAAGCATAATCCTCTTTATCGTAGCTAACCTCCAGAGCTTCTAAATCAGAGATAATTTCCTTAAAACCAACTAAATGGTCATCTAAAGATGCTTCGTCATCCATACGAAAGAAAACAATCGCTGCTTGAGATGCAATTTAGTAGTTAAAGCTTTTGTCATGAATAATTGTTTTAACCTTAACCATAACCCAGCAGCATTTTTCTCTTTCGAAACATCTTGCAAATTTTGATTTGACAAGTGAAGATGAATTAATGTAAGAGCTTTTCGATCTTTATTTTGCTTTTCTTTTTGTGTCCAAGATGCAAGCATCCTATTGATTCCCAATAATGCTTCTTCTAAGTTCATTTGGACAAGCACAACCTGCATTTTAGCTTGCCATAATAGAAATCTAGTATTACAATACAAAAGTGGAACATTGTGTTTCACAGTTGTCATATCCAAAAAATATCTCAACCAACGAACAACTCTAATGAACCAACGGTCTCTGATACCACTTGTTATAATTCTAATGAACCAACGGTCTCTGATACCACTTGTTATAATTCTTTACTAATTTGCAGAGTACTTACGTGGTTCAGACTATCCCTACATCCACAGGCGAAGACGACGAGAATAATTTCACTAATGCCAAATGGGATTACCAAAGAGCACTCTCAAGCACTCGCCAAAAACCCGTACACCCAAAATATTTAAACTCTCCAAAGTTAATTTCTAAATAATTAAAAATTAATTATAATTCTAAATGCAAAAATGAAATCACACACTTACTCTAAAGCACACCAAATAACTAAGGGTGAGGGGATTTATATAGGCTTCCAAAAACTGTCAAAACTCATTCTTTCTGATGTGGGACAAAATTATCGCCACAACAATATTCAATAAATGATTGGTTTGTTAACGTAGTTGTTAATACCATGCAATTCTGCCTGGTAAGCAACTGAATCTCTCAGGCTCATCGCTGGTAGAACATGATAAATAGATTATAAAACATATGGAACATTCAATTCAAGCCCTAAAAATACAAAATTAGTCAATTATTCAAAAGATATTTCAAGTAAAAGAAAAAAAAGAAAGAAAGAAAGAAACTACAAGGTTAGATTAAAGTAGAAATTAGAGATCAAAATGAAGAGAAACCCAACCCAAAATATAGAAAAAAAAATAGCATAGAAAAACCAGAACAAATTGAGAAAAGAAAGCGTGCAGAAGAGAAGAAGACAACGAACAATGACTATAAAAAGAAATCACAACACAAAGAAATGAAATCGAGGCACCAATGTGAAATGGAAAATCAAAGAGAAACCGAGAAGAAAGAAAGCATTACAAACTAGATGTTGATGGAGAAGAAAAAGAAAGCACGTTGAATAAAAGGGTAAGATCAAAATAAAAATAAAAAATAAAAACCTATAATAATCAGATTTTTAAATTTTTTCTATATTTGTAAAATATTATTATAATTGCTCTACCAATACCATTATAAGTAAAACTATCTATTATAATCTTCCTTCGAAAAATAAGTGATTTTATTCCTATTTGTTTTGAGATTTTATTTTAGAAGCATTTTACGAATAGATTTTTTAAAAGTAAGGATAGAAGAATTGACACCGAGAATTTTATAGTGATTCGAAAATTCCTACTTCACTCCCCAAGACTTGTTCTAGGGTATTTTACTGCAATAACTCTCTTACGTGTGAGAACCAAACCAGTCAATCACTTTTTTGTGGGTGCAAGAGTAAACCCCCTATCGATCCTTTTTGTTGGTTCAAGATCCACCCTATACCGATCTTTTTTTACTCGGTTCAAGATCAAACCACTATCGATCCTTTTAACATGTTCAGAATCAAACCACTACAAATTTTTTTTATGAGTTCAGGATTAAACTACTCTCATAATCCCAAGGTGCTCCCCACACCTTATTACAAAAATTCAATTTAAAGTAATGGAATTTGAAACCCATAAAATGAAAAACTTTCACAAGAGTAGATACACAATTTGCACTCATAATAATAATCTGATCTCTCAAAAAATCTCTAACAAAATGGAATAAAATAAAGTTTTCAAGAGATCAACAATGGAGGCTTAAGAGAGAAATTTTTAGTAAGAATGATTGTATTTTGGAGAAGAAAGGTTGCTAGAATTTAAAAGATAATTTTAGCTTAAAAGAATATCAAAATTGAAATTAAATTTAGCCATTAGATATAGGTCATTTAAATCAAAGGTGAAGATTTAATGGATAAAAAAAGAAGAAAAAAATGACCATTTTTAAAAAAAAAAAATAAGAAAGAAAATGGAAGAAAAAAGCATGTGCTAGGGCTCAAACTCATGTACGGTGAATGGACAGATTTAACAAGGGGTCCGAGGGCACGTGCTCCCTGGATTTAAAATAGTTATACCATATATTAATCAATTCACAAAGTTTAACAAAATGACTAATTAGTCTAGCGGTCAATCGATAAGTTGGGCATGTTTGTGCCCACCATGTGCCATGGTTTGATCCTCCTTTGTCTTCCTTTTAGAAGAAATATAAGAACTCAAACTTTCGAAAAAATTGGAACCATACTTGTCAATTTAATATTATGGATGTTTGAATAATTAACAATGAAATTAAAAAAAAAATGGCCCTATTTTTTTCTTCTAAATAATTTAAAATGTATCGCTTATTTTTATTTTTAAGTAATTTCTCTATTTCTTTTCATATTATTAATATATATTTTTTAATTTCATTGTTAATTATTCGAACATCCATAATATTAAATTGACAGGAAAGATTCGAATTTCTTCTAAAGTTTGAGTTCTTATATTTTTAATACTTTCAATAACAAAGATACTATTTATTTTTATTTCCAAGTAATTCTCCTTTTCTTTTCATATTATTAATATATATATTTTTTTAATTTCAAAATTAATTATTCGAACATCCATAATATTACATTGACAAGTAAGATTCAAATTCTTTCTAAAGTTTTAATTCTTATCATTTTTAATTTATGTAATATGTCTTAAATATTTTTTTAATTAATATTTGTCTCTAACTTTTAATTTGTGTCTAATTAATTTATTGAACTTGTAATTTTCCATCTGATAGATTCTTGACTTAATCAATATTTTTTCAAATTCATGAATTTATTAGCACAAAATTAAAACTCTTAGATAAGAGATGAAATATTGAGGGATTTATTAGAAATTTTTGAAGTTTAGAGACTAATTTGACACTTTTAAAAGTTTTGACCTATTTTACACAAATTTAAAAATGCAAAGGCTAAATTTTTAATTTAACCTTATCACTAGTATATTTATGTAAATACTTTAATCATTTTTAGATAAATTAATATCAAATTACGATTATGCAAAAACATATTTTTTTAAATTTATACTAAACATGTTAATCTTATATATAATAATTTATTATATTTTATTAATCAATATTATATTCATAATAATGTGACTAATATTAGTTAATGTGAATGTTATATATTAATGTATTCAAAAGTGGATTAATGCATTTGCTATCATAAAAAAAAAGTATATTGATAGCAATTTGTGCCCGCTGACATTAAGTTCTCAATCCTCCCACGGCGGTGAACATTTGCATCTGGCGCGTGTCGAGATTTATAAATTTCGCTCAATTTTCTCTTGATCATAACTTTTTCGTCTGGCATTCGATTTGAGCGATTCAAAATACGCTGGAATTGTCTTTTCGAGTTGTACGTCATGGACATTTCAAAATACTAAAATCATTGAGAAACTAAAAATTTTGTTATTATCAAAATATATGGTATAATTGAAGCTTATAAAGCTAACGGTGCGTCTGATGTATACCAAATTATCATGTAAATTTTAAAAATATATTCAAATTTGTGTAGTACCTGGTTTGATATATACATAATGTTTTTTTTATAGTTTAACAACATTTGGAGTGGGGGTTCGGAGATTACCTTTAACCAATTGAGCTATTCTCAGTTTGACAATATATACGCATTGTTAATCTGATTAATACGTTAGGTTCGAATTGTAGTACGGCTGGTTAGTCTAATATATATCTTAGTATCACGTAAATTTCGAAATGGCATTGGTGTGCAGTGTACTTCGTTAATCTCGAGTTTGAGTTATACCTTGTCACCACTTAGTAGTTTAAGTTTCAAAAAACTGGGAATAAAGAAATTTAATATCAACTATAGAAGACACTTTAAATATAGATGTGAATAAACTACAATTTAATTATATAAGTTTATAATTAATATGCAATACATTGATAGCAAGTTCGATATTCAACAATATACATGCTTATGTAGATGTACATAAATGACATGTGATGGCGTGTGATTGATTTTTTGAATAATGTTTCGAACTTTCGACGAAGAACCAAAAGGATATCAATGGCGTTAACTTTGGAGCTTTTCGAAAAAAAACATATTTTATAAGAATAGAGAAATTTACATGAAGAAGGATTGTCGTGCAAGTTTATTTAGAATGGAGTCATATGAGAGTTTAAATATCGAAACAAGTAATTCAACTTGAGATTTGCAAAGACTATGTCGCATGTTTTTATTTACTAAAAAAAATAATTTAATTCTTTTATGACGAAATATTATAAAATAAGGAATATTTTTGAATCTTAAATCTGTTTAAAGAAAAATGAAATATTTTTCTTAATGAAAGTGATATAAAAAAAACAACAAAGAAAGGAATAAAGTAGTTCAGTTGATTTAAAATAGAAAAAGAAAATTTTCTGTTTTCAAAAATAAAAAATCAAACTAGTATAAAAGATTAAGAAAATGAATAAATTAATCTAAATAATTTAAAATATAAAAATTCAATTTTTCAAATCAAGGTAACTCTATCTATGATCAAATGATTGAAATCTATCTATTTTTAAGTTAAACATAAATTTAGGATTAAAGGAGGGAAATGTTGAAAGTAAATATACAAATAGGCCGAATTTTTTTGTTAAGTTCAACATTTGTGGGAATGAGAATCGAACTATTGACTTCTGCAATAGTAGTACATGTCTTCATCTACTAAACTATGCTCAAATTTGACATTTGCAATGATAGTATATACTTTTATCTACTGAGCTATGTTTGGATTCGCGAACTAGGCTCAGGTTGGCTGAATATTTGAAAGAAAAATTAAATTTTGGTTTTTTAAAAAACGAAATCTTGAAATTGGTTGTCAATCCGAACATAGCTCAATTAGATAAAGAGTGTACTACCATTGCAGAGGTAGATGGTTCGATTCCCACCTCAACTCAAAAAAAAAAAAACAAAAAAAATACTTGAAATTGGTTATATCACAGAGCATAATTTCCGTACATGTGGGCGACTGGGCGTGATGAGGGCCCATAGTTATTAATTGAGCCCAATGGAAGTCCTCCAAGGAATGCTAAGAATCTCATCCCTTCTACGACTCTTTCAGTCTTCCTAAACTGTATCATTGGAAAGCAAAAAAGAAAAAAGAGGGGAAAACTAAATTCTCCAATATTTACAACGGCCGTAGAATCAAAGCCAAAGAACCATGCCTCCGCCACCGCCACCGCCACCGCCACCACCGCTGTTCTCCGGGAGCTTTCTATCAAGTCTGGATCTGGACTTCCTAAATCTGGCAGGATTGTCCGCTCTCGCCACCATGGTCGTTTTCTTCATCTACAGTTGTTACGAACACAAATACTCGGACAATAATCAAATGCAAGATATTGAACGCGGAGGCCGCCGGCGGACGGTGTCTCAATCTCCGGCTTCGGCTTCGGCTTCGGCTTCGGCTTCTTCTGGAGGGGATCAACGAACGCCGTCGACGGCGGTGATCTGCACAAAACTTTTCCAATACGGAGTGGGCGGAATTGAGGGCAAAAATACGGATTGTTCGATTTGCTTGGACGACTTTACGGAAGGCGAGGCTTGTCGAATGCTCCCAAAATGCGAACACATTTTCCATAGATATTGCATCGATCAGTGGCTTCCTACAGAACGACACTGTCCCATTTGTCGTTCTTCTGTTCATGTTCGTGCCATTTATCCCAATCACCGTCACTCTCACTCTTGAGTTGAAACCTTCTTCACACTTTTTTTACTTTTTATTTTTTATTTATTATTTTGTTCGTAATTGTGAATAATCATTCATCCTTCAGGATTATTAACCCGTTTGAATCGTAACGAATTTTTGAGTTCCGTTGCTGGATTCGAATCTCATGCGTTTTAAAAGTTCAAATCGTATATTTGCTTTGATTTCTTTCTTGTGTAGAATTATTAGTTTCAGAAAATCGTATTGGATTGTGATGTACATGTTTATGGATCGAGTGTGTTTTTGAAAATTTTTCAAATGCATTGTTTTAGTCCTAAACTGTGTACTTCTTATTTTTCTACGAGGCCTCTCAAACGTGATGGCTGGATGGTTTTTTTCTCAAGAACTTGCCTAAATCTTGTCACATCATGCTGCGTAGAGGCATTAACTTGAGAGTAAGAGTGAAGATTTATCTGATACAATGTTTATGTCAATTTTTATTTAACTAAAAATGCATTAAATAAATTGATTTTAACTGCACAGACTTATCAAATTCAAAATTAAAAGATCAATGTGTAATTTAAACTTTTTAGGTACTCATTCAAAGACAAGTTATAATTTGCTTACCAAATCGAACATAGTTCAACTGGTTAAAAACATATTTTTTAACTAAGAGGTTATGAGTTCGAATTTCCCACTCTTACCTATTGTTTCTTAAAAAAAAACTTATAATTTTATACAATACTATTTAAATGAGATTATCTTAAGTAAATCAAATAATGCAAATATTTAATCTATTTCGAATTGACAACTTCCAAGTAAAGAGAGGTGTGAAAAAGGATATAAAATGTTTATGGATTTTATTGATAGTGTTGTTTACTTCTTTTCTAAAATTTCTGGAAAATTTCTAAAAGCACGTTAAATAATTTTACATTAAATATATAATTATTTTTCTTCTAAAAGTGTTTACAATATAAAAATCAAACAATAACTTTATTACAAAATCAATATTTCACCTCCAATCAATAATTATTTGGGGTGCAGGTTTAGCAAGTTCAAGTTTGTAAGATACTTATTTTATTAAATTAATTATTGTATTTTATATTTATGTAAATTTGTTATAATAATTATTTTAATATAGTTATGTTAAAAATAAAATAATTTTCTAATTATTCATCTAAATTGGAGCATTGTCATGCAAGGGAGAAACGAACAGCGTAGAAGTAGGTAAGAGCATAAGGGAGAAAGCAAATTACAGTTGGATGTGAGGGAGCTACTGGATATAAAAGACAAGCTACAGAACACAAAGAAGATCTAAGTAGCAAGTCAGCCCTGGCACCGAGAGCTAAAAGAGATAAAGAATAGCTGGACAACCTAAAAGGAATCCAGCGACATACCCGGCTGAACCTAGAAGAATTGTTGGAGCAGGTCAATCCTTCATTCACAGACAACATAATGGAGGAAAAGGTACCCCCAAAACTTGAACTCCCTACTATTAAGCAATATGATGGATATGAAGACCCAATTCCGTAGCTTGATTCATACTGATCGTCAATTGATTTCCACGGAATCGAGGGCGCCATCGAGTGCCGAACGTTTTCTTATGTTTTGACGGGAGGGCAAAAATGGTTTACACAGTTGAAGCGAAGATCTATTAGCTTGTTCAAGGAGATAGCCAAAGCTTTGACTGTCCAACTTCTCGAAGGATGAACTTATAAGAAACCATGGAGCTATTAGATATTTTAAGTTTAAATGACATTTATTTTCTTTTACTGTTTAATTTTTTAGTTACTTTACAAATTAAAAAGTGTTATAAGAAAAAGTCTTTTAACTTCTTAATCTGTAGAATCTGTTAAAAATGTTGGGCTTGAAGGAGTAATAGACATGCATGCGCAGCAGAATAGATCAAATTGCACTCTAATTAGCTCAATTTAAAGGATAAAATCATGCTTTTAAAAGGGAAAAAACAAGAAGGGGTGGGGCCCCTTGTTCAAGACTTGGAATTAGCACTTAAGGGAACAACCTTTCCATTATCCCTAAAGTTGGGTAGGAGTGAACTCTATCTTGTTGGATTATGTCCCTAGCTATCTATCCGGTCTTACCCCTGAAATGGGAGGCATATTGAGCAAGCGATGATGAACTTCTCTCATCCATGCAGATCTAAGGATAATCCTGAATAAACAGGAGTTTATAGTTAGCTTAGGATTAAGATCGAGTTACATAGGTCATTAGTTTGAAATTAGTCAGTATTTTCAGTAAACGGTGTTATAAAAAAACAGTGACTATTTCGTTGTTCCGTCTTATGTAAACTCATTGCATAGGACGCCCCCACTCGCCTGTCTCCCCATGAACGATTCAGGATCACATCGTTTGTACATATACGAAGCAAGTCGCGTCCCATAGTATTTCCAGGAGAAGGTACCCAACCTAATCCTTATACTATAGACCATTTTGATTATTTAATCGAACTTGATCCACTTTTGTGTCTCTACATAAAGTTCAAGTACTCATAGTATAGTCATGGGTTCTTAGTTCATTGGATTTATAGAGTTATACTTAACCATTTACTTTATTCAATAACAATTTTACTGAATAATTTCAATAACTACTTTATTGATAATAGAATATGTTTACATGCAATGAGTTTTAGGACATAAAAACCCAACAAACTCCCACTTGGATTGAAACTCTAGTGGCGTTAATGGTGCTGAGTTAAGAGAGAGAAAACAATAAATATAATTAATGAGGGCATCTCATATCCAAGATTTTCTCCCACTTGCCCTAAATTATAAAACTCGGAGTCCCAAACTCTGAAGGTGACCCTCAAACACTTTAGTTGAGAGGGCCTTCGTAAACAGGTCAGCAATGTTGTCCTCTGATGCTATCTGTCAAACACTAATGTCGCCTCGTTGTACAATCTCCCGGATGAGATGGTACCTTCGTTTGATATGCTTCCCAGCATTTATGGCTTCTAGGTTCTGTAGAATTTGCAACTGTACCACTGTTGTTGCAAAACAAAGTGACTTACAGATGCATATTTCGAACCACTCCCAAATCAGTGAAGAACTTCCTAAGCCATACTACTTCCTTTGCTGCTTCACAAGCAGCAACATACTCGGCTTCCATGGTGGAGTATGCAGTAAAACTTTGCTTAATACACCTCCAAACTATGACTCCTCCATTTAAAGTGAACACAGATCTCGAAGTAGATTTCCTAGAATCTATATTGGTCTGAAAATCCGAGTTAGTGTATCTTGTAAGAATCTGTTGGGTTTTTATTATCAATAAAGTAGTTATTGAAGTCATTCACTAAAGTTATTATTGAATAAAATAAATGGTTAAGTATAACTCGATAAATCTAATAAACTAAGAATCCATGGCTATACTATGAGTACTTGAACTTTATGTGAAGACATAAAAGTGGATCAAGTTTAAGTAAATAGTCAAAACGATCTATAGTATATGGATTAAGCTGGGTACCTTATCCTAGAGACACTATGGGACGCAGCCCGCTTTGTATATGATACAAACGATGTGATCCTAAATCGTTCATATGGATACATGCGAATGGAGACGTCCTATGCAATGAGTTTGCATAAGACCGAACCGCAAAATAGTTACTGTTTCTTTATAACACCTTTTACTAAAAACACTAACTGATTTCAAATTGATGACCTAGGTAACTCGATCTTAATCCTGAGCTAACTATGAACTCCTATTTATTCGAGATTATCCTTAGATTTGCA
>JAOANK020754390.1:0-10960 GCA_026257165.2 Telfairia occidentalis | reverse complement strand
CATTGATCTCGAGAATAGCGAGTGCTCTCTGTTGGTGGTGTTTGTGTTGCTACAATACGCACGATGATTGAAGAATCGTTCATCAAAGGTAATGTTTCATTATCTCTGTACTTTATGTTGGTTTTATGTGATGCATGCTTCCTCCCAAATTCATTCTTGAATGCATTAAACGTTCAATCGCTTCCGCTGGGAATTCGATTCCTTCACCATTAACCTTAATTTTCCCTTTTTTCCTTTTTTGTTTTCCAAAGTTAAAAACCCAAATAAAATTACAAATTTTCTCCCACCATTACTTTCTTCTAAAAAAATTCTAATTTAATGCTTAATACCAAAATTTCATCAAATTAACCAATTAATTCAATTAACCAAGCGATCAATAGTTCCTCAATCAACAATTAACTCCACAACAACTCAATAATTTAACCCAAAGAACGTCAATATAAAATACGAGATGTTACATACGTTGAAGTTTTAATCAAAGGACCTAGTTCAAGACTTCGTTCACTACGGCTCCTTCATATGTATGCTTAGTTATACTAAGTGGAGGTTCAAACCTAAAAGGTAATCTACACCTATTGCATAGTAAAGATGCTCATCATTTATTTTCTTTAAAATGAAAAGAAAATCCTACTTATTTGTTTTGAAAAATCTTAAAATATGTGGGGAATTGTTAGATATTTTAAGCTTTATTAATTATATTTAATTAAATCATAAATCAAAACGGGTTAATTGTAAAAGTTCTTTCAACTCCTCTTTTTATAAAGGATTTGTTAATCATGATTGGGTCATCTCTCTATCATCTTCTTCCCAACTCCCCACTTGTTTTTATAGAGAATTTTTTTAGACAAAAGGATGATCAAAATATTTTCTCACAAAAACGTTTTTGTGATCTTCCTAAGCAACAGACAACGGGATTCATAAGGGAGATTTGCTGCACACAAGGCCTCTTGAAGGGTGTTGTAATCCTTGGAGTGGAGTGTCGAATAACTCAATGAAGTGGGGGTATGTCTTCTCTAAGGACAACGTTCAATGGCGCGCCTCAACCAAATAAGACTTTCTAAAACCCTTTATTTTATATGATTCATATCTATCTAATTTTTGGGTTTGTGTTCTATATTTTAGTTACTGTTTTCCTATTTGATTGGCTTTGTGAAACTTTAGCTCCAATATAATTTTCATCTCATACAAATTTTAGATTTTCGCAAAACAAACGATTATCAAATAAATTTTAGAATGCCTCGAAGATCCTTGCAAGAATATTAAAAAATTCTACCAATTGAACTACATAGCTCTAAAAAAGTTAATATTAAGGGAAAATATATTTTTGGGCCCTGAGATTTGGGTTTAGTTTTCATTTGATTCTTAAGTTTCAAAATGTTACACTTGTACCTCTGAGTTTTGAGTTTAGTTTCTAATTGGTCCCTATGTTTCATAATGGTCACACTTTTACCTTCGAGTTTTAAATTTCGTTTCCATTTGGTCCTTAGATTTTAAAATGTTGCACTTTACCTTGAATTTTGACCATTGCTCACTTTTGATCCACAACATAGCAGAAATATTAGTAATGATTCTATTTATTATTAATATTTTAGCCACGTCATCTATTTAAATATTATAAAAATAATATTTTTACTATGTAAGCATATAAATAATATTAATTAACATTAAATGAACCCATTATCATTTTGTGAATGTTACTAACAGTTATCATGTTAGGGACCAAAAGCAAGCATTATAAAAAATTTAGGGATAAAATTGTATAATATTTTGAAACTGGACCAAATGAAAATTAAACTCAAAACTTAGAGTTAAAAATGTTATATTTTGAAATTTAGGGGCCAAATAGAAACAAAACTCAAAATTTAGGGACAAAATTCAGCATCTCATTTTTATATTCACTTCCTTTTGTTATATTTTGATAATTTGATTCTTTCCTTTTTGGGTTTCTTTAGAAGAATTTGAAAAGAACCTGCTTATATAATTTTTATATTTTTTTTCCCGCCGTACCATTCTAACTTGTTGGATTCTAAAGTTAAAGTACTGTATTTGGAATAACATTTCAAAATGAAGTATACAAACGTCTAAAATGATCTAATGTTGAACCGTTTGTGTAAAACAAAAATGTTTGAGTGGTATAGCTAATATAAATGTTTTTTTTTAATCAAATCAGCAATTTAATTATCTTATACAAGAAGCATGATTCGAGATAAGTTAATGACTCATAGAAATAACTAGAGGAGTGAGCAATGTTGAGTGAAGTGAAGTCAAAGTTGAAAAAGAAAATTTATAAAATCATCTTTTTCTCTTAGGTTTTGGTTCACAACCTTTTCCTTTTCCTATTAGGTTTGGGTTTGAGTCTCTATAAATACACCTATAATCCCAGAGATCAATAAAAACAAAGTCATAGAAACACATAGAAATATAGAAATCTACAAAGATGTAAAGTGAGTGATTTTTGTGAGTTTGTGAGGTTGTGATTCTTGTACTCCAATCTATAAGGAGATTGAGTGTTTGAGTGATTCATGAGACCTTTTTCTCTGAGAAAAAATTGTGAAAAATCCCTCGAGCGTGTTTGTAATCTCCTTTGTACTTCTCTATGAAGGATTTAGTGGAACTTGTAACGGTAACAGAGAATTGGACGAAGTCCACATTGGGTGAACCAATATAAATCTAGTGTCTTTCTTCCTCTTCCTTCACTACAAGATATAACTGCTCCACCGACATAAAAAAACGTTGCCAATAATAAAAAAAAAAGTCAGAAATCTTTCTTCTCGACGAAAAACAAACGTTGGCAATAACATCAGCAGAAACCCATCGAAAAAATAATCGTCGATGTTTTCTACTACAACGTTGGCTATTGTGCTCAATTCCCCACTGTTGCCAAAACGTCGGCAATATGAACTATCTAGCGACGTTACAAAAATGACGGCATATTCAGCTTAAACATGGACGTTTTTAGCAATATGAAGGTTCAGCTGACGAAAAACTAACATCGACTTAGAGGCCAGTTTTTAAAAATCTTAAATTTAATCCAATATCTGGTGAAGATTGAAACGTACGTTGGCTAAAAGTAAGTATTCACAATGTTTAGTAACATCAGAAATTCTTTTTTACAATTTTAATTATATTTCTAGATTATTCTAAATTATTTTTTTCTTCATATCAACTTGAAATTCCTAAACGATATAAATAAGAAGATTTTCATAAATATAAATTCATATAAATTGAAATGTCATTCAACGAAAGAAAATTTCATAATATTATATAGAAAAAATTGTACACATAAGTCAAAGTTATCAAATCAAAAAAAACAATTTACATCTACCATTGAATTGAAAAAAAAAAATTACATGCAGCTATCATCTTTCGTTTGCTCCATCAGAAGTATATCTGAAAGAAATGCATGAATATAGAAAGTACGTAAGTAGTATTACAAGAACGTCAAAGTCAAAAATATGCATTCTAGTGGAAATAAATAATTTAAAATCATCGCTTAATACTTTAAAACGTTCACAATGTAATTTCTAGATGCCAAATGACTAAAAAAGTTGTAAAAAAAGTGCCTAACTGGACTAGTTCATCCCTAACACGTTTAAAATCTAAAAAATAGCCTAAGTGACTTAACTCACCACCTTAACATGTTCAAAAGCTTAAAATTGGCCTAAATGGCCTAACCCACCCTCATTAACACGTTAAGAAGCTAAAAAGTGGCCTAATTCATCCTCTAACACGTTTAAAAGCTCAAAATGAGATAAATGGCCTAAGTCACCCCCCCTTAACTCATTAAAAAGCTAAAAGTAGCCTAAATGGCCTAACCGAGCCACTTAAGATGTTGAAAAGTTGAAAAAGTGTCTAAGTGGCCTAACCTACACTTTAACATGTTCAAAAACTCAAAAAGGCCTAAGTGGCCCAACTCACCCCCTTAACATGTCGAAAATCTCAAAAAAGGCCTAAGTGGCCTAACCCACCCCGTTAAGACGTTGAAAAGCTGAAAAAGCCTAAGTGTCCTCACCCACCCCCTTAACACGTTCAAAAATTCAAAAATGGCCTAAGTGGTCTAACTCACCCCCTTGATATCTCCAAAAGCTCAAAAATGGCTAAATGATCTAACCCACCCCGTGAAGACGTTGAAAAGTTGAAAAAAGTGCTTAAGTGGCCTAACCCACCCCTTCAAAATCTCAAAAACTCAAAAATGACCTAAATGGCCTAACCCCACGTTCAAAATCTCAAAAACTCAAAAATGGCCTAAGTGGCCTAATCCACTCCCTTAACATGTCCAAAACCTCAAAAATGACTTAATTAGTCTAACCCACCCCTTAACACATTGAAAAGTTGAAAAAGTGCTTAAGTGACCTAACTCACTCCTCTTAACACGTTTAAAAACTAAAAAATAGCCTAAGTGACCTAACTCACCCCTTAACATGTCTAAAAACTCAAAAAATGGCCTAAATGACCTAACTCACCCCAATAACATATTTAAACTTTCAACTAGCTACCATAAATGTAGGATAGCTAACAAACTCTTCAAAAAACTTGAAAATAATATATTTGCCTACAGTGACTACTATTATTGCAAGATAGTCACCGACATACAATAAACTTCTAAATACATTGAAAAATTTAATATGAATGAGTTTGATGTCATACCTAAGTGGTCGATGATGATCCTCCACCACCTTGCTTACCAGAGAAATTAGATTCCATCCAAGCCCATCTTCGATCCCATTTTGTCATTTGATCATCGTATGTCTTCTTTTGTTCCTTCAGTTTTGCATGTAGACCAATTACCTCTTCACGTATTTCCCCCTCTCTCGCTTTCATTGCAGCTAATTGCTCTTCCAACTCTATTTCATGTTGTGATAATGAAGCAACGGTTGAAGAATTCGTTCTACTTGTCTTCGACTTCGGGCCCCATCCAAGGCCTTTAACATGACCAGGTCGCGATCCCATCACACTTTTACAAATCTCTTCGTCAGTTATTGGTTGAGCCCCTTCTCGTGTTGTAGCTTGGGTAGCAGCTTTTTTCATTTCTAGCATTCAATATGCACTCATAGTTGAAATAAATATATAATTGGATAACATATACAATTCAGTTAGACGTAATTACTACATATTTCTCCTCTGCTGCTCGATTCACCCATCCCTTGTCCTCTACAAACCTCATTCGTTGAAACAAATCTACTTGACCGATCTTAACACCTTCTTTTACTTTCTGCAAGTAAAATTATTAAGCGGTAAAATATATATAAGTATTATTATTAACCAATGAAATATATAAATAAAACATGTTACTTTACCTACTTTTGTTGTACGTGAATGAATGCCTTTGCCCTAGCACGGTGGTTGAAAGACATCTTAGACAGACTCTATTTATTCATTTTGGACATTTTCTAAAATAAAAAATGTAACAATATCAGTTAAGTAAAACACATCAACATTCAAAAGGATGTAGTAACATACCTTCCATGTGTCGCTTTCCCATCTGTCGCATAGGAAGTTCCAATCTTCTGCACTTGTCAATCATGCCAGTGGGTTTGCACATGCATCTGCAGGGTTGACGTATTTTTTATATTCTTTATATAAATTAGCTCTAAACTCCTTGAAGCTGCTTTGCATCTGGTGCTCGATGAATGGATGCATTACTGGTTTACTCAAATCTATGTTGAAATGAGTCTGCACATGTAAACAAGTAGTTAGTCTTATAGAAACATTGTAATCAACAATTTACTCTAACTTATCAGTAATCGATCTTTCACTAAAACAATGACCTCCTTCGTTACATCATTCCATTTCGCCCATCGAATTGAGACACTCTCATATGTGTATGTGCTGATGGAATTACTGAACTTTATATTATTTGCACAGACGGACTTCTAGAACACGTCCTTAATCTCTATGTTGATCCTCTCGTACCACTCCATGTGCTTGTCTAACTCAATATTTCTACTATGACCCCTTGTCCTCATGTTTCTAGGAACTGATAAAAGCAATTGAATTGATGAAATTAGTATAGTAAGGCATAAATGTATATATAGGTTTAATGAGAAAAGTATTACCTAAAGTCATTGTTAAACTCTCTAGAGCTGAAGGGGGGTCCAACACTAGAGGATTCTCTCCAACAAAAATACGGTCTTCCAAGCCTTCTTGAGTAAGTCCCACCATCTATATATAAATTCACATGAAAACCAAAAAAGAATGTTAGTTCAAGAAATTCATTATAGAATGTCACATGCTTATAAAATAAGAAATTCAACTTTAGAACTCATACTTATTCGCTATTTAGTTCATCAACAACTAAACATTGAAAGGAATCCAAACTATTTTCAGGAGTCCCAACATTCTCAAGTTCATCATTTATAAAATCATCAACGATATGTTGTGTGCTCTTGTTTGATTGTTGGCTAACTGGTCGTTTTACAATAGTCAGATCAACATCATCTCTAGCTTCTAGAACCTCCCATAAACGTTATTTTGGACCGTTTGAACAACTTTCCAATCACGACGAAGGTTATGGTCGTCTAGATAAAAAACTTATTGAGCTTGAGTAGGTAAGATAAAAGGGTCATCAATATACCAATAGTGAAATGTGTTAATTGATCTAAATCCTAAATCTACATGTGATATATTTTTCTTAACATCTGTGTCGAACCATTTGCACTTAAAAATGATCACACGTGTTCTCTTCGCGTATTCTAAGTCCAATACCTCGTCTAGTACATCGTAGAAATTCATTTCATCTCTTCCATTTTCTTCTCTAGGCACCATGACCCTACTATTTTGTGTAGTTTGACGATTGTCATGCTCTATACTATGAAATTGTAGTTCATTAATGATACATTCACTATAGGAGCGCAATTGATTATTAGGCCCCAGTGCAATCGAGCAAAGATCATCGAATGCATCTTTTCTCTTGGGTAATGAATGAACTTGTTCATTTAATACAATTTTTAAATGATAGATATGATCACATAGTTTAAAATTAATGATTTTTACTTAATAGGGGAGTTACCTGAGATATGAACCAATAAGAAAATTGTTGCTGATGCGCTATATATAAGTCTGTTGTGCTACTTGCTCTAGGATGAAGCATTCTCAAATGTTGTAAGTGATAAGACTCTATCTCAGCACAATATGTACCAATGTGTTATTTGTATTTCATGTTCTGATAGTGTCTTTAAGGTTGACCCATTGACTATAGGACGAAGATATATCATTCGTCCAATAATTGTTACATTGAATTCTGACAATTCTTGCATGGGCATCTTGTTTTTCTTACCTCATTAACATAATTTTCAAGACTCAAAACTATACACCATAGAGAGAACATATATTTCCAAAATCAAACCATTGCTCATAAATAAATTTGCAAACTCTACACAAATATATATCTAAATCAAATCAACAAACCAAGAACCAAACTTCTCTGACAAAAATCATAATCAAATATATATGTTCAATCTATATACAAATCAGTTTATAGCAATAGAAGAAGGAAGATTTTATTCCTTTAATGGAAGATTCAAAATCTAAATGGAGAGGGGGTAGCCAACGGTTTTTCCTTCTTCTTTTCGATACAAAGGGGCGATGTCGGTCAGAAAATAGTCAAAATGCAGAGGCACCGACATGGAGACAACGGAGAATCGAGTGGCGACCAAACGATGAACGAAAACGACTGGCGACGAGGAGAAAACGTGCGGGCTAGTGAGATTTCGACTGCAAGCGATGAAGAGAACAGAGAGAATGAGGAGGAAAATAAGAAGAAAGGAGAAAGATTCGTTTTTATTAAACTGCAATTGTCGATACTAACAAAAAAAATGTCGGTTATAAGATCCTACTCTCGACGTTTTTGTTGACCGTCGGCCGTTGAGACGAAACGATTTCTATTTTCTAATAAAATTGTCGACGTTTTATTCACAAACGTCGGCAAAATTGAGTGTTTTTTGAACGTTGGCTAAAATTTCAGGTAAAGTTTTAGAAAAATCTAGATCTTTGGTCGCTTTCAGTGGTGTGACGACAAAAAACATCAGTAGATATTTCCTTTTAGTCGACGTTTCTAAAAACGTCCGTAAGTGCGAACTTATACCGACATCCTAGAACAACGTCAAGAATTATGACGTTTTCGCAACGCTTTATTTGTTCCTTGGGAAAAATAGCGTCGGAAAAAACCAAATTTCTTGTAGTGCTTATTATTATACTAATTGTATGTGCTTATCCGATTAGTTTATTTATCAATTCTTAAGCATCTTGGTTCAATTGGTTGTTTGATTCCGCATAATTGAAATTTGTATCTGTTCGGCAATTGAGATTTAGATATATTTTTTAACTGCAATAAGATTTGTTTTTCTGGAATATATTTAGGATAATTTCCTATCAAGCAATAATTGAGATGTTATTATTAGTTTAGTAAAACGCCTTTTGCTAATAGTTGGTTAAATTTGTCCAAGCTTGAATTGTTTAAGTGGCTTATATAAAGTCTAAGGGTGCAAGCTCAACCCTCCAAAACTGATTAACTTGACCAATCTGACCAAAACCGCTGTTAGTATGGGTTGGCGGTTTCGATTTGTGTATAGAAAAAACAATCAAATTTGGTCAGTTTCGGGTTTTGCATGGACCAGACCAAATAACCCCGTAACCGACCAATAATATTTATATTAATATTCAGAATATACTTCCAAAAGTGCTTAGCAGCATAGGGTGTGAGTTTGAGTCTTGTCATCGCCCATTTTTTCCCTTGCAATATATACAAATGGTAAACCGCTTGGCCGAACTGACAGTTCAAGCGTGGTTTGGTCCTTAATATTTCTTTGATATTCTAATCCAAACCGAGTCAAACCAAGTTTATGCTGAATTATTCATCCTTAGTTTAGTCACTTCGTAATATTAAAACCATTGACACGCCTATAGTATACTTCATTTTTGTCGCATGACCAGTATAGATATACTCTATGAAATCTTTGTCCAACTATGAATGGTGTGATGAATAGTTGGACGAAACTTATTTATACAAAATATTGTTGGTTTCACACTGTTTCTTGATTACATATATTTTATAAAATAGATATTGTATAGAGCTACAAGTTAAAATGGGCAAAACAAAAATGCTGAGATCAACTATATTAAAAATTAATAATTGGTTTGGTCGGTCAGTTTAATTTCCAAATTTATAAATTCAATAATTCGTCAATGTTTGAAAACAAATTAATTAATTTCAATTTATTTAATTTAGTTAAGTCGGTTGAAAGTTCAATCTCGTTGATCTTGGTCTATTTGTTTTTAAAAATTTTCGACTTTAATTTTTTGCTTTTTTTAATTCATGGGTCCACTTAAATATATATTAACTAAAGTCAAAGATTTGCGTAAGAGATCATTGTTTTTTTTCCTCTTTATGACAAAAACATCCAAATAAAGTGGAAAGAAACTTGTCAGAATTCCCTATTTATTGGAATTCTTGATTTAGTTAGAAACTTTGGGAGCTGTTTTTTAATATTCAACTTCAGGATAATGTAATTCAGAGTCAAGTATGTCGGTTTTTATTAAAATCTTAATTTATAGAATATATAGAGAGAAAATTAAAACAAAAAACAAAAGTATAGCATATAGAAGGAGAGAAAGATAAATAAGAGATAAAATATTCATTTTAACTTTTGCTTATACATTCTGATTTAACTTGTAAATTGGTTTGAATTAAATTGATCAATCAAACTATGTCTACAAAACTAGAGAAAAATGATGCTAAATCAAACATACTCTGACACTCAAGTTATAATCAAAATTAAAGTTTTAGTGTGTATCCATGTGAAATCACTTCATCTATTTATAGAAGGGTTTGACTTAGGATTTCCCTTAGAAAGATAGGAAATTTGTTGGCACCTTACTCTCTTTAGAAATCGGGGCGTGGCTTGAACTAAGAATTGTCAGACCTTAAACGGATCAAGTGGGGCAAGTGGGCCAAGCTCATAGTACGGCCCGACCCAAGTGGGTCGAGGCTCATGGGAGGCCCTCACTAGGGGCTACTTAGCCAGCTGAGCACCATGGGTGCCCCCCACAATTAAGGGGTAGCTTGGCTAAGGTGGAGCACCCATCACGGGTGCTCGACCAAAACCTTTTTGAAGTCTGATCTTATAAGAGTCGCTTTAATCAATCTCGAGCACTCTTAGTTTAATTAGGTCAGACTTTCTCACCTGTTTAATTGCAAAATCTTGTATATATTTTCACCCATAACAATTTCGGTACTTTTAATCTTTGTTCAAGTTAGCTTATGTACTTTGAAATATCTATTTTTGGTTTATATACTTTCAAAATATTACTTTTTATTCTGAAAAGTTATCATTTTGGTGATTTTTTTTTTTTGTCACTTTTTTTCTGTTACAATTGGCAAAATATTGTTCAAAAAAAATTATTTTGGGCATGCTTTGCTCAAAACTATCCCTCTTTAAAAGTAAAATGATAATTAAAACCGAAAATAAATTGAAACAAAAAGGGCCATAAAAGTCATCATCACATTTATTTAGTAGAAACAAAAATCCAAAACACAATGCCCTCTTTCAAAGGACAGATTCTCATACAATCTCAATAGGTAAAAAAAAACAAGTTCAAAGTACAATAATAAAGTCTTTATTTAATGGACATGGTTATCCAAGAGGACCAAGACACACGTCATTTAACACAACCAAAAAAAAGCATAATAATAACTTAGATAAAATTTTTAAAAGAAAATATCCAAATTAGAAACTCCACCAGTTTCTTCATTCCATGAAAGATTCAATTCAAGCTTTCCGTCGGAATCCCATTCAAATTCCACTTCGATTCCGTTTGAAATGATCTTCTTCGGCGACCCACTTGAGTAAGCCAAGAAATTTCCTCCTCCTTTCACTTTCAGCTCCGCTCCATTTTTGTTGTACTTCAAATGTTGAATGGTTCCAGAGCTATTGAACATGTTTGTGAGGCCGATGGGGGCAAA
>JAOANK020754200.1:0-10962 GCA_026257165.2 Telfairia occidentalis | reverse complement strand
CCTTCTTTGATTCCCTTGTATTTTTTAACATGTAGTTATCCTGTTTAAAGTTCTAAAGGCTTAGAATGTCGCTAATGAGATTAGACTTTGGATGTCTCAAAATTGTCGAATTATTGGATAGTGTACTTCTAGGTTAAAGTAGTCTAGGCTAAAAATGAATTATGTTGAATAAAATATGTTTAAAGAGGTTACTTCTCCTCTTTTGGGCATGAATAAATAGGTAATGCCAATGAAAATGCAAAAAGAAAGTGAATATTATCTTAGGATAGACAAGCTGCTCGTAGTTGGATATCAAGCGCCTAAGAAGCGGGGATAAGTTGAAACGAAGGTAACAGTCTTAACTAGGCTCCCCTTTTAGCAAAATGGAAAGGTTTGTTGTATTGTGTTTAGTTGGATACTCAGCACTCAAGAAGTGGGGGTAAGCAAGAACGAAAGTGATACAACCTTCCCTTCTAGAAAAAGAAAGAATAATAGAAAGAAAAAATAGAGAGAGAGAGAGAGAAATGAAAGAAAATGAAAAAGGAAGAAAAAGAAGTTTCCTTAAGCTACCTAAAATTAGAAGTCTTCATTTGAAAATGATTAAGTGCCAAAGCAGGGGCAACATAGGGAAAACTCATTAAAGGCATTTTGAGCTCGTAAGGACTAGAATAGAGTGGACTTGCACACACACAGGTAAGGGAGGGTAAGAATTGCCTTCAACTTTCTTACCAAGAGAATGTGCATGAATGTTTCTTTTATTGTGCTCATTAGATGTGATTGTGCATTGAGTTAGGAATCTGAAGAATTCTGGCATTGAAGTTCGCTCATATGTTTGTGTGTTATTTTTGCCCAGGACTAGCAGAACTCTAAGTTTCTGGTAGTTGATAGCACTCTAAAAGTGCTATTTTATGGCCTTAAATTTAGTAGTTTTGTGGGATGAATTATGTACTTTGAGGCTTTGTTTGTTGAATTTCTAAGAACTAAGCATTTAGATGCAAAAATATAGATTCCATGATGTTTTAGTTTCAAAATGAGTCTAAGGAGAGAAAATTCCACTAAGGAATGAAGGAGATATGCCAAAAAGAGCCAAGAGACTGGAGTGGTAATGTTGAGATGCTAGGATTATAATGTCTCAAAGTCAATAAATTTAAATAACAGCATAAATTTATTAGCTACGCTATGACAATTATTCGTTTGTTTTATAACTACGCTACGACAGTTTTGTAAAATTAAAGGGCAACATCTTAATGCTGCTGCCTAGGACTATATATGCTCCTTTTCACAAAATTAATCAGCGCTTAAGGAAATTACTCATTTGCTTACCATATAAGAGAAGGAGCCAATTTCATCTTGTAAGATTATGTTCGCAACTCCTCGTTTGGTCATGTCCCTAATATAGTAGGCTGATATAATCGGCTTCAAAAGCCATTCTCAACCATCCAGATCAAAGGACGTGCCCTTACAGGTAGGAGTTCATAACTCACTTAGGATTGAGATCAAGTAGCGCATGATCATCCTGTGAAATATTAATCTTCTCTTTTAACGAATTTATGAATAAACATAAAATATTTGGCAGTCCAGTCTTATTCAAACTCATAGTATATGATACCCCTACTCACATGTCTACACATGAACGATTTGGATTCAATCATTTGTAATATTTACAAAGTGGGTCGTATCAATAGTGTAACTAAGATAGGGCACCCAAGCTTATCCATATAATATAGACTATTTAGGTTACTCTTGAATATGATTCTCTTATATATCAACTACATATTGTTCAAGATTACATTAGTAACCTAGGATTTAAAATATAATTAATAATAAATATTGCATATAAAAATAATTTTTTTATAAATAATATAGTACAAGTTATGAGGTTTAGGGCATAAATCCCAATAGTCTCCCACTTGCACTAAAGTAGATTAGACATGTATCCTAGGGTATACTCTATACTCAACATTTTCTCCAACTTGTCCTAGCGAAGATGAGACATGTTTTGTCATCCTAGACTTCCTAGGCAACCCTCATACACTTTAGCGTAGAGAGTCTTACAAATCAATGAGCACAACTATTCCTTACAGACCATCTTAGTCATTACCGTGATACTTTTTCTTAATATATTTTTCTTATTTATTGATGGTATCTAAGTCCCTTAAAGCCTATAAAATTTCTATGATAATAGAGTGTTATAAGCCTAAGTTTATTCAGAAAACCTTCCAAATCAATAAGAACCATTTAAGCCATACAAGTTCTTTCGCTGCTTCACAAGGAAGGATATTTAACATACTCATTGGCTCCATTACATAGGACTAAAATAATCTTGACATAGATTTCCATAGATCTTTATCATGATTAGTATATCTTGTAAGAATCAAATCCTTTGTTACGTACACAAGCATATAATTTCTCGTTTATCCATAGATACTTGAGAAAATTATAGATTTGCTAATCAATGATTATAGCATTCTTTAACTAATATATATTAATCGACTTAATTTTATATTACGACTCATGTATACATTAAGCTATTTTCTACTCAATGGTAGATAATAAATCTTATGTCCCGAACATTTGAGATGTCTGAGGATCTTCTTCCTTAGACAAAGTAAATTCATTCTTGAATGGTACCTGACCATTCTCTGAAAGTCTGCATCAAATACTTAACAACAATCTTGTCAATATAAGATGTGTGGGACAAAGTTCACAATTTGTCATTGTAATCCCTATTTGGATCTTTATGACAAATTGAGTTATTCAAAATCATCCATTTCGAATCAGTTAGGTAAAATTTTTATATTACACAACAATCTTAAATCATTCATATTGTGTAAGATGTCATCAACAAAAAATGAGAAAAACTAAACTACTAAGCAATTAATAATTTTCTTGTCTATATATGTCTGATTAACCTTTACTCAAAATCATGGGTTTTGATAACTTTTTCAAACCTAATATTCCAAGATCTTAAGATCACATTCATTTTATAAATGAATCTAAACGACTTGCAAACCTTTTGCTCATGAAAGAAAATAAATCCCTCTAACTAGTTAGTTTAGATGCACTTTTTAAGATTTTCTTTCTAAAAGAATGTTTTAGCATTTATTTGTCATATCTCATATGAAACAATTAATAGATTATAGAATATTTATAGACTTTAATATGGCAACAAAGGATCAATTTCACTCATAGTCAACTTTCTCCAATTGGGTTTGACCATTTGCCATTAATCTTACTCTGAAGGTCCGTACCTTCAATCTACACATCCTTTTATTTTTATGGTTGTGTATTCATTCGTTACCTATGAGGTTAACCCTATTAAGAAGATCTACAAATTCTAGACAAAGATAGAATATATGAACTCTATCTCGAATTCATGACTCTGATATTTTAATCCTTCCCAATACCATGTACCGTTGCATTGAGGATAATAGGCCCTCAATTTTATCATCTATTATGTCGACATGGACTTCAACTAATCTCTTGTAGTGAGTGAATTGTCTAACAACTTTCCCACTACGATGAGGCCTATGACTAGGATTCATTTGATTCTCAAATGTAATTGAACTATTAATAACTTAAATATTTAGTGACTTCACTTGGAACCAACTTATCAACACTATCTTACCTTTTCAATATCTGTGGTCTTTTATATGATTCTTCTTATAGAAAAGTCATATTTGTCATACAAACATCTTATTTTCTTTAAGACTCTATAAAAAATCATTTTGTGTCTCCATAAGGGTAGCCTACACTTAGGCATATATATGAACTTGTTCCAACCTTTTTTGACTTTGTCTTTAGCATGTATGCTTGACATTTCCATTCGTTGAAATGTTGTAAACTAGCTTTACTATTCTCTCATAATCTCAAAGTTGTCTTGAGACACTTTTGGAAGGAACCTTATACACTATCCAATCTCTAGTCCATATCCTAACCAGAGTTTGGTAATGGTGTGTAACTAATTTTTAATTTGACCACATGAAACAGGGTCATGTTTCTTGTAAGGACCCGACTTCTAGACTTAGACCACCTAAGGGTCGCTACTAGCATGCATTCTCATTTAAAGATTTCCCAACATCAAAATAATTTCTTCTCATAAGTAAGAAATAACTTTATCTAAAATAATTAACGATTGTCCAGATCCCATTTTAAATAAATAAGATAACAACAACTAACTAGTTGTGTTACAGACACGTTCACACCAAAAATTAAATGTTTAGTTCAGAAATGTGTTAAAATAACTAAACAATGGCAAGCCAAGAAAAGACAAAATCATGCGGAAAACTCGACCGGTGAACATGGCACTAGCAACCCCTCCTCTTCATCCACCACGTCGACCCTTCTTGTTATGTAAAAAAAAGAAGAATAGGTTGAGTATAAAAATATATACCCATTTGGTGACCCCGACCACTGGGATCAGACATGCATCACACACGACATGCAAGAAAAGGCAATTTCACGGGGATCTCAAACAATAAGTGCATAGGGAAACAACATCTCATTGAGAACCATAGTACAATACCATATAGAGAAACACAATCTCATGGAGGTTCTCAATATAATATTGATGTAGAGAACATATTCTCGTGGATGACTTCAATATAATAATCATCCGAAAAAACATTCTCATGGAGGACCTCAATATCATATTATGCAGACAATCATAATCGCATTGACAAATTTTACTTAAACAGAGACTTTCACACATGCTCAGTACCACATCATGTCATAAATAATCATCGCATATTACATTATTAGGTATGTCAACCCTATCCTAAAATAACATCGGAATATATCACACTTATCTTTCACCAAGCAGAAGCATGCGAAGTTACAACATACATTATAAGACCCAAGTAGTCGTCAGAGCAAGCCTGAAGGCTTGTCCAAGGATGGGACCACCTATCATAAACTGCAGTAAACAACAAGTAATCCATAAGAGTGTTGGTAGACGATTCCTTTAGTATATAAGTCACAAACACCCATAAAGCCTCATTAATCTTCTATGATTCACTACCCTATCAATGATTCAAATAACTAAGGGTCTTAGAGAACGAACACTATCGAAAGAGACACAATACGTTTCAATCCAGAAAACTCACACGCTGCAGCCGACGTGCCATGTGTCATCCACGCACCACTACGATTTGAGTGAATGGGGACTAGATTTCGACTCTACTCAACCTCAAGAGTCCAACGTCGCTTGAATCAAGTCGAACGGAGGCTGGACACTACTCCACGCGTTGCTCGAACCCTCTGCGCCTGTGCTATATGCACCGCCGTCAGAGATGCTATCCATCGTCTGTGAAGCTCTACCGCTGGTCCGATCGTCGAACCGCTTTCACCAACGTGTAGATCTCGACCTCGCGCTACTTTCTGACCTTTCTTTTGTAGAAAATGCCCTTTCTAATGGCCGAAAGGAGAATGGAAATGCAATATATAAGGCAAGAATCCCAGGAAATGCAATGAACGAGAGTTTATTGTCTTACCTGTGCTGTAAAAATTGTACAAAAGGTGTAAAAAAGGTGATGGGTGAACCGTTCTCTTGATCGAGATGAGAAACAATGAGGACCGAGTGTGATAAGCGAAGGAAAAAGAAAACTGTGTCGCTGGCCACCTACCACACTACCGCCGCTGTTGGTGTTGGTGGCTGCCCTCAGGCCGCTATAGGAGGTGCTGTGTGGAGGAAAATGGGAGTGTGAGGAACTGGGAGAAAGAAAATTGAGGAGAAGGTGAGGGGAGAACGTCATAAGGTTTAAAGGGAGGAAGAGAGAAGGAATTTGTGAGGCAAAAATTGGGGAGGCTTGAATGCCACCCCCCTTAGCTACATACTTATAGGCCTGCCCATTAACCTAAACCCTAGCCCTACTTCCACATAATTACAAAAATGCCATCCTTTTTTTATTTAATTTTCTTTTCCCAAAGAAAATCAAATTCCTTACTTCAAACTTAATTAATTAACCTTACTTAACATCCACAACAAAATATTAAAATATGTCCAAAATTCAAAAACAAAATAACCACCAACATCATTAAAAGGAAATTAACGGGACCTTACAACGTACCCACCTTAAGAACTTTCATCCTCAAAAGTTGTTACTGTTGGAACAACTCAGGGTACTTGGTCCTTACTTCTTCTTCCAACTTAAAAGTTGCCTCTTATGCTGCTGATTTTTCCAAAGGACTTTCATAAAGGCTATATCCCGGCTGCGCAGTACTTTCGTTTCGCTGGCAACAATCTGAATGGGTTTCTCCTCATAACTCAAGCTCTCGCTTACATGTAACCATTCAAGATCTATTATATGTGATGAATTCACAATGTACTTCTGTAGTAAAGAGATGTGGAACACATTGTGCACCGCTAAGAGGGAAGGTGGTAGAGCCAAACGATAGGCCACAAGCCAATCATCTCCAAGATCTCAAATGGCCCAATAAGTCTTTGGCCCAGCTTCCCCTTCCTAGCAAATCTTAGGACCCCCTTAGTAGGAGCCACACGTAGAAACACATGTTCCCCTATAACGAATTCCAACTCTCTCCACCGCGTGTCTGTATAACTCTTTTGCCTGCCGTGAGTTGTAAGCATATTGCCCTGATAGCCTTCAACTCAGATCCTAACAACTTGCATTCGCTGACCTCCTCCTAACACATCGGCGATCTGCACTTCTTCCAATAAAGGGCATCAAAGGGGGACATGTCAATGGTCGCCCAATAACTGTTGTTGTAAGCGAACTCCATTAGATGAAGGTGGGAATCCCAACTCTCGATAAAATCCAATACACAAGCTGTCAACATGTCATCTAGGGTTCGATTCAGGCACACAATCTGACCATCCGTCTGTGGATGAAAAGTAGTACTAAAACACAACCGTGTCCCCATCGCCTTACTGCCGATGTTATCTAAACGTCGGTAAATTCATCTTTTTGTCAATGTTTATATAATGTCGATAGTAAATCATCTCTGCTGACGTTTTAGAACAAAAACATCGACATTTATAGTATACTACCGACGTAAATATACGTCGACTTTATATTTTTTGCCGACGTTTATATCAATAGACGTCGGCGAATCTTTGGAAATTTAATATACAAATTCCTTTTCTTTTGTTTTTTTTTTCATATTAACCTGATAATTCACATAAAGCGATATAAATAAAAAAATTAAAATTCATATAAATTAAAATACCATTCAATGAAAGAAAATTACATAATATTAATAAACAAAGTGTATTACACATAAGTCAAAATTAGTAAATCAAAGATAACAATTCATGTTATGGTAGACAGTCTACCATAAAATTGAAAATAAAAAAAATATTATATGTGTCTTTGCTCCATAGAAAAAAAACCTAAAAAAAAAATGTGTAAGTATTACAAAAACGTCAAAGTAAAAAAATATGCATTCTAGCAGAAACAAGTTAATCCATCTCTGCGAACAAATTAAAAAATAGCTTTAGTGGCCTAAGTGGCTAACCCCAAAAACTAAAAAATGCACTTAAATGGTCTAACACACGACTTAAGAAAGTAAAAAGTGGCTAATAACCAACCCCTTCCAAAAATCTCTTAAAGGTCCTAACCCACCGCTTTAACACTTTCGAAAACTGCAAAATGACCTAAAAGGCCTAACCCACCCCCCTTACCACATTCCAAAACTCACAAAGTCCTAAAGGGCCTAACCCAAACACCTGAACGTGTCCAAAACTCCAAAATAGCCTAAATGGCCTAACTCATCCCGTTAACATGTTCCAAAACTCACAAAGTCCTAAAGGGCCTAACCCAAACACCTGAACATGTTCAAAACTCCAAAATAGCCTAAATGGCCTAACTCATCCCGTTAACACGTTCCAAAACTCTAAAAAGGCCTAAAGGACTTAACCCACCCCCTTTACACGTTTCAAAACTCTAAAAGGTCCTAAATGGCCTAACTCACCCCTTTAACACGTTCCAAAACTCTAAAAAGGCCTAAAGGACTTAACCCACCCCCCTTTACACATTTCAAAACTCCAAAAGGTCCTAAATGGCCTAACTCACCCCTTTAACACGTTCCAAAACTCCAAAATGGCCTGAACTGTCAAACCCACACCCTCAACGCGTTCAAAAACTCCAAAATAACCTAAATGGCCTAACCCAATCCATTAACACGTTTAAAAACTCGAAAATGTCCTAAAAAGCCTAACCCAACCTCCTTAACATGTTCCAAAACTCCAAAATGGCCTAAAAGGCCCAACCTAACCTCCTTAACATGTTAAAGACCTAACCCACCCCCCTTAACAACTTTCAAAACTCCAAAATGGCCTAAAAATCCTAACCCACCCTCTTAACAACTTCCCGCCATGTTGTTTACTTCTCCGCCAACAATGATTCTCTAGAAGATAATGTCGATGCCCCATGAAAGAAATTTTTCCCCTTATTCTAAAGGACGATGTGTCTTCTTTACAAATTGAGCATGCTTGATAACCTTCGGTACTCCACCTAGACAAGTCTCCATAAGCAGTAAAGTCATTAATAGTCCATAGCAAACTCGCGTGCAATTGAAAATACTCACCACTCATGTAATCTTACGTGCCAACTCCATTGTTCCACAATTCTTTCAATTCTTCAGTTAGTGGTTGCAAGTACACATTGATCTCTTTTCCTAGATACTTCGGTCTTGGTATAAGTAGCGACATGAAATAGTTTGATTCTTTCATGCACTTCCAAGTGGCAAATTATATGGACCAAGCACCACAGACCACATGCTGTAGGAAGTACTCATATTCCCGAATGGATTAAATTTATCTGAAGCTAATGCCAATCGAACATTTCGTGGGTCTGAGACAAAGTGAGGAAATTCATGGTCAAAATGCTTCCACCCTGCAGGATCAGCTAGATGGCGTAACACACCTTCTGTTTCAACTCGTTTATCCTTATGCCACCTCATTTCTGAAGCAATATGCTTTGACGAAAACAATCTCTTCAACCTCGGTATTAATGGGAAATGACGTAATACTTTATGTGCAATCTTCTTACCCTTTTTATTGTTAATTTTATACCGAGACTCACCACATATTGGACAACTTTGGCAATCAACAAATTCTTTCCAAAATAATACACAATCGTGTTTGCAAACATGGATGGACTCATATCCTAGCCCTAAGTCACGTAGCTTCCTCTTAGCTTGATAGAATGAAACGGGTATAGATGCACCACTCGGAAATGCTTCTTTTAACAATTGCAGCAACATATCAAATGACTTGTTACTCAAGTTGTTTAGCACCTTGATATGCATCAACTTGACCAAAAAATTCAACGAAGAGAATTGTGTACAACCAAAATAAGATTGATTTCGAGCCTCAGTCATTAAGTCTTCAAAGATTTTTGAAGTATCCCTTTGATGGACGTTTGATGGCATCGCATCTCCGAATTCTTCTTCATCTACATCTTCTTCTACCACTGAACCCCGCAAATCATCCAAAAGATCAAAGATATCATCTTCTTCAATCATATCATTACTTAATTCGTCATTAAGTGGATGACTTAAATCTCTTTGAAATCGAGATAAGTTGGCAGGTTCTCTATGATACACCCATTGACTATAGGATAGAGATATATCATTTGTAAATAAATGTTATTCAACTCTGTCCAATAATTACCACATTGAATTCTAACAATTCTTGCATGGGCATCTTGTTTTTCCTACCTCATTAACATTATTTTTTTGCCACTCCTAAGAACTGTGCAACTCCTTCTATATACTTCTTTGAAAATCTATCCTTAAGCTTTATCCAATCTTTATTCATTTTCAATTCTACTTTTGGAACAACTTCTTGATTCAATAGTTAAGAATGGGCAAAAAATCAATCCTGTCGAAATTGGACAAAAAATTAGATTACATTTGTCATTGGAGGATGTTTTGAAAATATAATTACAATGAACCAACTTGTTCTCCTACAAATGACGATTTGATTTGGGACCTTCATGAACCAAACATAGAGTATAGTTCAATCGAATCGTGCAAATATGTGGATGAAGAAATTGTGGAAGTAAATTAAAAGGGATAAGTATAATTTTTTTAGACTTAGTTTTAAAAATTTGAGTTAATTTTATAAATTATCCCCAATCCCCAATTGTATATTACTCATTTATCTTTTTCCTAATTTTTTTACTTGACTCTAAATTATAATACATCAAATTAAATTAGAAAACATGAAAACAACTTGTCAACATGGTAATGATATGAATGATTTACGAAGTTTAACTAAATCATATGACCAAATTTAAATTTTAAAAATTATAAGAACTAAATTGAAACTAAACTCAAACTATAGGGAACCAAATTGAAACTAAGCCCAAACTATAAAGACTAAATTGAAACATTTAAAACCACAAGAATCAAATTGAAGTTATTTCGGAATCTTGGAAACCAAATTTGTAACTTAACCAAAAAACTATTTTAAGAATTGGTTAATGAATGTCCATTTTAAGACTAAACTTTTCATGTAATAACATTCAATAACAGCCCAAGCATTTTAAGAGTTGTATTTCAACAAACGAAGCATTGTAACACTATGATTACATAAATAGAAACTAGTTGAATCTTTTTTTTGGAAATAAGTGCAGAAAAACCTCTTTCAATAAAAAGGGCTCAACCACATAGATTTATTAAACTAAGTAACTATTAAATACATAGAACAAATCACTTATAAACTCTTCAACTCTATGTAGTTAATCTTCAAATACATTCATCTCTTAATATATCGTTCCTAGTAATTTACAATCACTCAAATCACACATGAAAAAGAACAAAACTCATAGTAATATAAACATAAGCTCATGAAAATATTAATCGTTCGTAGTAATTAACAACAACCGATATTAGAGTATTTCTCAAACAACCAAAAATCAAAAAACTAGAAAAAGTATACTCAATCAAATGTCAAACACCCATCCAAATCAACCTCCAGAACACCCATTCAAATCAAAGAACAAACACCAATCACAATCC
>JAOANK020754097.1:0-10963 GCA_026257165.2 Telfairia occidentalis | reverse complement strand
ATAAGACTCATAAATAAACAATTCAAATAACGAGACGTTACAGATATACATAATAGTAACTGATATCATTGATATAGTGCCTATAGATATATCAATAATATACTTTAATATCTAATGCAATCACAAAATCAAAAAGTAATTATTTTCACACTTCACTTACAATGTTTTCATTCTTTTTCTCTTTGTCTTTGTGTTTGTCTCCTTCTCCTTTATTTTCTTTATTTTTTTTCCTATTCTTGCTCATTTTCTTCTCTTTCATCATCATCTTCTTCAATATTTCATTCATGTGAACAAAATAAACAAATAAGCAGTGATATCCTTTTGCATTTGTGTACTAGGTCGATCTGATATACTATATATTTGGTATATATGTTAACTGATATATTTTATATCTGGTATATTAGTCAATTGATATACCAAATATGAAGTATGTCATTTATACAACTGATATACTATGTAATGCCCAAGTAGAGGAGGGGTACATGAATGAACTGACACTACATCTGAATAAGAGGGATCCTAAGACTATGCAAGCATGGTTAAGAAAGGTTTAAAAGAAGTGATAGTGACTACCTATACCAACAAGGTGCACCTTTCTTTTCGGTGGCTCAGTCATAAGAACTCCATAGTTAAACGTGCTTGGCTTGGAGCAATCTTATGTTTAGTGACCTCTTAGGGAATTTACCTAGGAAGCATGTGAGTGAGGACAAAGCATGCTAGAAGGACCTGTGTTGGTCTGTGGGTGTAGTCTTCTAGTAAGCAACTCAAGTCAAGTAGGTAGCGTGGCCAAGTCGTAGGGGAATGTTGGGGCAGTAGGTGCTGAATTCTGATTTCGAATCCTGGATCTGGGGCGTTACATACCAAGTCTTTAATTGTGTTATGGTGGATGTTGTTTGTACGATTATAGTGAATATTTCTTTTGTTTTTATGTTTCATTGATGTGAAGTTGCTTTCATGCAACTAGTTCAATTTTGATGGTCTAATTTAGGTTTTGGTGTTTGTTATATTATGTTTTGGAATTTTTATTTCATTTTAATGGTATATCTTAATTGCATTAATTGTGTCAACTAATATATACCATATATAAAGTATATTAGTTAATCTGTTCTATTTTTAAAATTTTGATACAATTTTGATGGTATATTAGTTGCATAACAGATGATTGATATACGGTATTTGGTGAGAGAAAAAGTATATCAACAATATTGTTAATATATCAAATATGAAGTATATTATCATTCACTACAAAAAATGGAGGGTTCAGCGACAAAAATTTGTGACGAAGAAATTTCAAGTTGCTAAGTATGCGACTAAAAAGGAATACGTCACATTTTCTGTGACAAAAATAGAAAATGTGACAAATTTGCGACAAAAAACAAAATATGTCGCAACTATTTTGACGTAAAATAGAAATGTCGCATCATTTATGCAATGAAAAGGTTTTTGTCACATTACTAATGCGACGGAACACTTTTTCATCGTATAAATTATGCGACATAAGATATTTTCTTCCCATTTTTGCGACATTTTTTTATTTTCGTCGCTTCTCTCGAAATAAAAAAAAAACCAGCGCTTCTTCCCCTTTCATTTTTTTTTGTGATTCCCCCCTTCCCCCTTCATTCTTTCTCTCACCTCAGTCCCTCTTCCCCTTTCGTCATCAGCCCCTCTTCCCCTTCATCCTCCCTCGCTCGCAACCTCTTTTCCTCATTCATTCTCCCTCGCCGGCAGCCTTTTTTCTCCCTTCATTCTCCCTCTCCAGCAGCCTCTTTTCAACCTTCATTCTTCCTCGCTGGCAGCCCTTCTTTCCCCTTCATTCTCCCTCACCGGCAGCCCCTTGCCTTGGGCGCAGTCGGAAGAACTATGTCGTCGAAGCAAGTCTTCGTCAGCCCATCGCCGTCAGACTGCCGCGATATATCCTCACCCTCATTTTCTCTTGTTTTTGTTTTTCCATGTGCGGGTTCCATATATGGGTCTGATTGTGTTAGGTCTTTTTGAATATGTGCTTGAATATCTTAATTAGATTCTGATAGGTGCTTGAATATCTTAATGAGATTTTAATTTATGTGCTTGAGAATATCTTGATTAGATTCTAATTTAGGTGCTTGAATATCTTAATTAGATTCTAATTTATGTGTTTGAGAATATCTTAATTAGATTCTACTTTATGTGTTTAAGAATATCTTAATTAGATTCTGATTATTAAGGGAGAGTTTGTTAGAGAATTAAGACACAAATTTAGATATATTTAAGACCAAGTGTTTTCGTGTACAACATAGAAATTTCTTTTAGAAAAAAGAAAGTGTGGGGAATTTGTGGGCACTTTGTTTAAAAAAAGGTTGAAGCAAATCCAAGTTGATAGAGAATGAAAGGGGAGTTGGGTTTGGGAATTTTTTTTTTTATGGGTTTTGGTTTTGGTTTGCTCTAATTTCACACTATGTATTTGGGTCAATCAAAATTCTTTGGGAAATATGGTAAAAATTGTAAAAGTTTCTATTGAATTATGTTTTTTTTTCTTTTTGACAAGTTGAAAGCACAATCCCAAAATTTGAACTTTGGAATCTTCTTCCTAATTTGGTAATTTCAGAATTTTTGAGATTGTTGATGAACTTGGGACGACCCATTTTTTATAGTTACTGTATGTCTATAACTTTTAAAAAAATATATGTTAGTTGGTTTTTGAAGCCTTCGTCAAATAATTAAAGAAAATGGTAGTTTCAAATCAAAACAATAAGATAATGAAATAAATAAACATTAGATCTTCTTTTTTGAGTTCAACAAATGTAGGTGAGGGATCCAACCTTCAACTTTAGAAAAGGTAATAGATGATGTACCTATTAAACTAAGTTCAAATTGATTATTCATATTATAATTATTTGTATTTATATTTTATAGGATGATTTAAAAAAAATTTAATTAATTGATTTTCTTCCTTATGTGAGATAAGCTAATTATCATTAATAGTTCTAATAATTTCTTCCAATTTAAGTAGCTTTTAACCCTAATTTTTATAATCTTTATTTTTACATAGTGGTCTTTCAATTTGGAGTTTTCTGTGGGGTTTCTAGATTCGTCGTGGAGGACCACATCGTCGTTTGCCATTCTTCGCCAAACGTAGGTTGCTATATGAATTTTGCATTATTTTGCATCGTCTCCACATGAACGATTTAGGATCACATCGTTTATATCATATACAAAGCGAGCCACGTTCTATAGTGTCCCCAGGAGAAGGTACCCACCCTAATCCTTATACTATGGACCGTTTTTGGCTATTTACTTAAACTTGATCCACTTATGTCTCCACATAAAGTCTAAGTATTCATGTTATAGCCATGGGTTCTTAGTTTATTGGATTTATAGAGTTATAATTAATGCAATAACAACTTTACTGAATAATTTCAATAACTACTTTATTGATGATAGAATATGTTTCACGCCATTGAGTTTTAGGACATAAAACCCAACATATAGTGGTCAGAACTTTCAACTTCATGCAACTTTGATGTGGACAATCAATGACTTCACAACATATGGTAATTTGTTAGGATGGAGTACGAAAGGATATAAGGCATGCCCAGTTTGCAATCAAGATGTTACATCTGACTAATTACATAGTAAGATATGTTACATGGGACATCGTTGATTCTTACCTATAAATCATGCTTGGCGAAAAAACAAACAATTCAATGGAAAAACAGAACATAAGCTTGCTCCATGACATTTTTCGAGATTAGATGTCTTTCACTAGTTAGAAGCTATTGATTTTCCACCACATGGTGAGACTATAAACATTTTACAGTGGAAGAGAAAATGTCTACATGGTGAATTAAATTGGGTAAAGAAAAACATCTTTTTTGAGTTACCTTATTGGTTAAGTCTTAAGATTCGTCACAAACTTGATGTTATGCATATTGAAAAGAATATTTGTGACAATGCCATGGTTACATTATTAAATATGAGGGAAAGACAAAGGACACTGATAAAGCATGTAAAGATTTAATGAAGTTGAACCTTTGCAAGGAATTATATCTTCAACGTATCGAAAATAAATTGGTGAAAATGCATGCCAGCTACGCTTTAACAGTCGCTGAAAAAAAGTAGTTTTGTAGCTTTTTAAAGACAATCAAATTTCCTGATAGTTTTGCATCGAACATATCAAGATGTGTTAGTATTAATGATAAACTAAAAAGCCACGATTCACATGTGTTGCTACAAAGAATTTTACCAGTGGTAGTTCGTCTTTTTCTACCTAAGGATGTGAGTGGTGTAGTTGCAGAGTTGGAAAATTTTTCAAGGACTTGACTACGAAAACACTAAAAGTTGAGACTTTGAACAAGCTACAAGAAGATATCATCTTGATTTTGTGCACACTCGAGAGAATATTCCCTTCTGCATTCTTCGATATTATGGTTCTTCTAGCTGTACACCTACCGGAGGAAGCTAAACTAATTCGACCTGTTAGTTATAGTTGGATGCATCCGATTGAAAGGTATACATTTTTTTTTAAAAAAATTTTAGTTTACTTTTAAAAATACGTCTTTATATAAAAAATAATAAATATATGACACTGCTTGTAGGAGTTTAAGGATGTTAAAACAGTACGTAAGAAATAAAGCTCGCCCTGAAGGTTCCATAGCTAAAGCATTTGTTATCAATGAAGCATTAACATTTTGCTCAATGTATCTCACTGGAATTGAAATAAGGTTCAATAAAATACATAAGAATGAAGATCTGTTTGATTCGGCCAAGTCAAATGGACAATTGTCTTTATTTTCCCAAAAGTCATGTCCAATTGGTAGTCCACGAATGAAGGAACTATCGTGTCTAGAGTTACGAAAGGCTCACTAGCATATTTTAACAAATTGTGAAGTAGTAGAACAATACAAACAGTATGATATTTCTTAAATTTAAGCTACTAATTTCTCTATAAACATCTATTCATTATTCATTTCATCTCATAGAGAACTGTTGATAATCCTACAAGGTGCAAGTGTACACCCTGAAGTTGTAGCAAACAAGGTCGATCCACAGGATAATTGAACAAAAACTCTAATTAAAAGCTATTGTTTAGGAGAATGAAAGTCACCAAAATTGAGTTTGTTAAAAAACCAAAAATAAACTATGAAATTAAGAGATAAGATTTAGCAGGAGATGTGATCAACACTTTATGCAACATGATTAGGAACAAACTCAGGTTAGGGAATTTCACTACTTACTGTTACAAGATGCTGCAGCATTTCTGAACTTCTTAATATCACAGAACAAGGCTTATGTTTCTTCCGAAGTTAAACTACTAAGTCCATTTTCATCCTCTTAGTTGATTTTAAGCTCCAGTGTTCTTTTGATGCCTTAGGGAGAAGCTATTCCTAGCTCACTCACAAATCCCAACTTAGATTCAGCTAATGAGAGTATTAAAGGGGTCAATTAGTACTTCCATTCCCAAGTTCACACTAAAATGCAAAATATAAAGATGGCCAATGAATACATTCAAATTAATCAAGTAAAAAATTCATTAATACTCAATCGAAAGCCAGCTAAGAGCTACTGTACAAACTTGCAACAAGTCAACAAAAGTGAATCCCTAACCCTTGCCTTAGAAAATTTAGTTCATGCTTAAAATTAAAAAGTAACAACTAGCTAGAATTGAATTAAACATGATTAAAGGAACTAAAGACTTCAAAATGCTCCTTGGTTACAACAGAAAATGAAAAGTACACCACTTATTCTAAAAGAGGAAAGAAAACAGGACAAGTAGGTAGAGAGGGAGAAGAGAAGAAGCTTTTCTTTCCAAAATTGCCCCCTCCTTCCTTTCCTTCTTGAGTAAATCTTCTCTAGACAACTCTTTTCTCCTTCCCTTCCCCTTCGAAAATTAGAGAAAAAATGTGCAATCCCCCCTCTTCCGTAATTGGAGGCTTAACTCCCTTGTGGGCTTTTTCTCTCACCATCTTATCCACTTTGGCAGCCAAAAAAGGGCTGAATTGGATAACTGATCCACGTGGAGTTCTGAGATTGGCTTTTCCAGCTGAATCACATGCCATTTGCCAGCTCAATTAATGAGGGCCATGTCATTTCCCTTCTTTTCCAGCTCAATAATGCAGTGGGAATTTCTTCTATCAACTGAAATGCTACAGCAAAATTGGCAGATTAACACAGATTAATAATTTTTCTTTGAATTTTCCAACACTTAACCTTAATCACACTAATCATGCAATTCATCAACTCAGACGTAAGTACAAGTGTTAAATCACATAATTCATGTTCAAAGGAGTGTCGAAAAGGGTATTCATTACTCAATATGCTCTTAAAAGATACTCACTTAACTCTTATTCTAAGAGTTAACAAGAACATGTAAGGATCCGACTTCTAAACTTAGACCACCTAGGGTCGCTACTTGCATGCATGCTCTTAAATAAAAGTTTTAAAAAGATTTTCTCAAATTTGCAATCCATTTCTACAAAAACATAAATAACTAAGTTCAAATAGCATATGAAAATAGTTGGGATCCCGAATTTAAAACAATTAGAAAAGAAACTAAACACAATTTAAAAACACGACGTTCAATCCAACATTAAGAGAAAACTATGCAACTCCTAACGTAACTTATGCGGAAGACTGCAACGACTGACCATGGCCTCTAAGCAACCCTCCTCATCATCCACCCATGTAGCCCTTGCCCTTACCTAAAAAAAAGAAGAAATGGTTGAGTATATAAAATATACCCAATAAGTAACTCCAACCCTTGGGGTTGGACATGCAAACACAAACGATCATTCAACTCATGTGGGACCTACTCTCTAACTCTCACAGAAGTATACCATCTCGAGGCACCTCAAGCACACAGCAGCACAAAGCACAAAATGTATCTCAAGAGGGTCTCCGTCAAGCACTAAGCAAAGATAGGATATCCCACAGAGGCACGGGTCCTCTGTTCAGCACTAAGCAAGGACATCCTATTACACATAGACACCCCAGCACACAGCAGCACAAGCAGAGAATACATTCAAGGAGGTCTTCACACACAACACTAAGCAGAGATAGTATAACTCCTAACCCATGAACATGCAACACACAGAAAATAACTATGCACAAGTCCCAAATACATATCATATAATCTAAAGCTTCAAGGCATCCAATATGCAATATTCCAATAATGCGCCTGACATCCACAAATCACATATCAGTCATGTACTCATCCTACTTATCTTATTAGCACGCTATCATACTCAATTCACAACTACATAAGGTAAGCATGGTTAATACATACAACATACAAATCAAACAAGTTACCGACCTAGCCCTATGCTTTATCCAGGAGCGAAGTCACTTACCTTAAATCTCAGAAAAATAGCAGATGAAACCAAGGAAGATCGGTAATGGATTCTTTAAGCAACCTAAGTCCAAAATACCAAAAATACCTTTATTAAACCTAAATTAAAATTAATTAAGTACCTAAAAAGAAAATTTACGATTTCGAGGGGCAAACGTCATTGGGGAGACACTCTGTTTCTGGACCAGCTGCAGCCCACACGCCGCCGCCATGCGCCGACACGTGTCACCGCCGTCCGGCGAGTGTCTCCCATGCGGAACCTCGGATTGGTGAACAGGGACCAGTTTCAGAATCTACTCACTGTCAGGAGTTCAACGCCGCCAAAATCAGCCCCGAAGGACCGTCGACCTGCCGCCACGTGTGGCCTAAAGACTTGGCGCGTGTGTCACACCCGCCGCCACTCGTCTTCCTTTCTACCGCTCGTGAGCCTCCACCACAGCTTCGATCTTGATTCTGATTTCACCAACATGTAGATCTCGACCTCCTGGTGCTTCCCGACGCTTTGTTCACCAAAATTGTCCTTTTGAAAGACAGAGAAGAGTGAAAAACGTGGTTGAAAGGGAGAAAACCAAGAAAACAGTGAGTTCAAGAACTCTGATGGCTTACCTGTTCTGGTTGGGTTATGAGGAGGTGATGATGAGGTTTTCCTCAAAATTTGGGCCAAAATGGAGCTACAAAATTTGGTGAACTCAAAAAGGAAGAGGAAAAAGCCTTGTCGTCGCCGCCACCATTCTCGATCGCCGATCAGCTTTTGCCGTAACCTTCTACTACCTTCTAGAAGATGAGTGCACATGAGGAAGGAAGGTTTGGTTGAGAGAAGAGAATTTTCGAGGGGGGAGGAGTGGAGTTTGGCGTGAAAGGGAGAAAAATAGGGAAGAATTTGGGATGACCTCTTTCTTTTGGAATAGGAAAAAGGTTTTGGTGGCCAGGGTCCCTAAGGATACATTTATAGGGTTCACCTTAACCCTAAACCCTAACCCTAGGTCCTCTAATTACGAGAGTGTCATCACTAAATTTCCTTCTAATTTTCCCAAAATAAAAACCCCTTTTTAAACCCAGTAAATCATTATCTACAAATTCCTCCTCTAAAAATAAAAACAAAAAATTTTCGTCCCTTAATTACATAATTCAACAACACAATATTTGAATAAAAAACAATAAAAAATTTAAGGGACGTTACAAAACATGAGATGGAGTTATAACAAGGCGACAATAATTATGTAGCAAGATTGCATGAAGCATTATTTCCAGAATGGTTTAAACGTAAAGTGAGTTTCATGTTTTTATTGTTTTTATTTTAAAACATACTAACAATTGTATACTGATTTTGGTTTTATGTTAAACCAATTCGTAGATGCAATCTCAAGTTTATTCGACATCTAATGAACTCGTGCATGAGGTGTATGCACTTGCTTGTGGTCCTAATACTCGAGTCAATACAAGTCATGGATGTGTTATCAATGGAGTGAGATTCAACTCGAGCGAGCGTGATTATCGTTTCACAATGCAAAATAGTGAAGTATGCATATTTGGTGGACATGATAACGATAAATCTGACTTCTACGATTTCATCAAAGAAGTGGTCGAATTAAGCTATATTAATAGGAAGCACGTTCTATTATTTCGGTGTGATTGGTATGATACAAATCCGAAGAACAATCATATTCATCAAGATCATAATTTTACTAGTATAGATACACAACACTTTTGTTATAAGGACGAGCCTTTTATACTCCTATCTCAAGCACAACAAGTTTTCTATGTTGATGATCTCAAGTCACGTAATGGATGGAAGGTAGCACAAAGAGTTCAACATAGACATTTATGGGACGTGCCTGAAATAGAAGAAGTTGATTTGCATGAAGTAGACACAAATTAGTGTGTAGTAGAAGAAATAGTGTAGGATCGTATGGCATACTAGAAGGGTAAATAGGGTTGCTTAAAAAAATTAAAACATTTTCTATCAATTTAGATAGAAATAATATAATTGAAACTGATCTAAATAGCAACTGATCTAAATAGCACCCTAAAAATAATAAGAAATATAAAACTATTTAACTAAGTGTGCATTTAAATTAACAAAGTAATTCAGCGAAAATTTAAAAAGTATAAAGAGAAGAATGACACTGAAAATTTTATAGTGGTTCAGAAATTCCTACTCTGCTCCCCAAGACTCCTTCTTGGATATTTTACTGCAACAACTCTCTTACGGGTGAGAATCAAACCAGTTGATCACTATTTTTACGGGTGCAAGAGTAAACCCCCTACCGATCCTTTTGCATGATTAGGATCCAACCTATACTGATATTTTTATCGAGTTCAAGATCAAACCACTACTGATCCTTTTAATGTGTTCAAGATCAAACCACTACAAATCCTTTTTTGGGTTCAGGATTGAACCACACTCACAATCCCAAGGTGCTCCCACATCTTATTACAAAAACCCAATTTAAAGTAATGAAATTTGAAACCCACAAAATGAAAACCTCTCACAAAAGTAGATACACAATTTGCACTCAAAACAATAGTTTAATCCATCAAAAAAATCTCTAACAAAATAGAATATATTGAAGCTTTGAAGAGATCAACAATGGAGGCTTAGGAGAGAAAATTTTAGCAAGAATGGGTGTATCTTGGAGAGAAAGGTTGTTGGAATTTATAGAATAATTTTGGATTAAAAGAATATCAAAATTGGAATAAATTTGGCCATTAGATCTAGGTTAAAAGGATGAATGATTGTGATTAAAAACATGAAAAAGGAAGGCATAACGGCTAGATTTTTTTTAAAAAATGGAAAGAAAATGGAAGCATAAAAGTGTTTGATAGGACTCAAACTCGTGCTAGAACGGCGGTGAACATTTGTGTCCCGTGCGTGTCAAAGTTTCTAACTTCCGCTCAATTTTCTTTTGATTATAACTTATTCATCTGATGTTTGATTTGAGCGATTCAAAATGTGTTGGAATCGTCTTTTCAAGCTCTACGCTACGAACACTTAAAACCACTAACCATCAATAAATTTCAACGGTTTGTTGTCATCAAAACATATAGTATGATTGAAGCTCATAAAGCTAACAAGTAGATCTCGAAGCACAAACATTGCATAGAGTAGATATAGACCCAAGTGTAGTTTTTGATAGAAATGATATGATTGAGATCATCCTAAAGTTTGATGATGAAAAAGAAATAGAGGATGAGGAAGATGATGAAAATGAGGAAGAAGATGCAAATGAGGAAGAAACAATGTCAGAGGAAAGCAATGACTTTGTAATGTTTAATATAATTTGTGGTACATTTACTAAAATTTGAATTTTTGAATTTTGCAAGGATAATAATGTCAGGCAGTGAAGATGATGGACAAGACAATGAAGAAAGAAAAGTTTGTGGTGAATCTCGAGGAGTTGCATTGAATAGAATGATACAAACCACAAGAAGAATTAACACTACTTGGACTGTCGAGCAAGGCAAACCGGTGGGAGATGTTGCATCTATGTTCAGTAGTGAGATAGACTTTCTAGCAAGAAAGTTTATCCCAATTTGGGATGCAAAACGAAAAGAAATTTCGAATGAAGTGTATAATACTATAATCGAGCTGCTATTGGCAATTTTTTTTTTTTAAATTATTTATCATAAGGTAAATGT
>JAOANK020753998.1:0-10964 GCA_026257165.2 Telfairia occidentalis | reverse complement strand
GGAGTGTTTCTTCTTTGGAGTCCATAGACTTTTGAATATTGATTTGGCATTCAAGTCCCTAATTTCCTTGGCTTGGCATTCAAGTCCCGAATAACCAAGGGGTTCCTAGCACCAAGTTTCACTAAGGTTCCTTGGGAGTTATCACTTGGATTGAACTTTGGTGTCCAATTGGTCGTGGAGACTTACTTGGTAAACCGCAAGCAAGAGTTTGCTCGCATTATTTGGTATAAGAGTTTTGACTCTAGGTTGGTTGTATCATTTACTTTTCTATCCTTATAACCAAAAATCCAAAATGCCATTGTACTTTTCAATCATTTGCTCGTCTTTTTTTTTAGATTAATTTGCATTCAAGGCATTACATTCATTATTTATTGCTTATAATCACAAGGTAACCTTCTTACAAGATGTTTTCTTTCTGAACTAAGCCACAAACCCAAGAAGGAAAGCCTTTTGAGCAAACCTCAATCGTTGGGAGAGTCTAGTCGCATAGCCAAAAATAGCCCAATTTTGATAACTTGTATCTACCTGCTCATGACTTCAAAAATCATCAAACCAAGTATTAAATTGTAGCCTCGTGAGTAAGCTTTCCAACCGTAAAATTTTTTATTGTTTTTAATCTTTGTAGAAAAAGTTATTGATATTTTACTTCACACTGCTCAATTACAAAATTGCTTTAAGGTTAATCCACAGTAATCTGTTTTTAATTTATCATATTTTTCTACTCACTACTATAGAAATAGTCCAGTTTTACACCCACTTTAAAGAACATTGAGTTAGCTTTCCAGCCATATAAAGCATGTGCATATTTGAGCCTTGAGTTGAAAGTTATCGATCAAACAGTGAATGTTGTCTGGCTAAGAAACTTTCCTTATTTGGATTTGACAAAAATGGAAAATCTTGGGAAATACCTATATCTGATTTTTAACCCTTATTTTATTATTTTAGATTACTAACTTGTTATTTTAAGTGTGCAAAGGAATATTCAAGAAGAATGTGGCCACTAAGGGTATCTAAAGTCGCATCTTCCACCCCATCCATTGTCGAGAGTGGAACCTTGTTGCAGCCACATATCCTTTCTTGAGTGCAGCCCCTCCAAACCATCACAAAAGTAGGTTGCAACTATGTCGCTTACTTTTCACACCTATATCTTTTGTTTGCCACCAATTTCATCTCATTCCTATCCATAGACACTTCACGTCATTGCCCAAAAATAGTTGTAAAATTTGTCTTGTTTTGAGTTTTTTGTTATTATGTATGCTTTGCGATATACTAGTTACATGTTTAGGAGTTAATTTAATTTCCTGTCCTAGAATACCTTAGGTTCGGTTCATATTCATAAAGTCTTGTTCTTTGTTGTTGATATTCTTGAGCATTGAGTATTTGACTTGTTACTTGTCTTGAGACATAAAGCATCTAGTATTCGACTTTTTTGTCTAACCTTGTTTGTCATTAAGTCTTGTCCCTTGTCATTTATACTATTTGCTTGCATATGTCACTTCAGGTGTCGATTCACCACAAGAAAGCAAGCTTGACTTACGGCTATAAGCTTCCACAATAGGGTACTTCTAAAAGGCCTACCAAATCGAGTTTTCCAGAGTGTCCTTGAAGAGAGGGAGTATTTTATTTTACACTAGTTATGTACTTGTTGTTTTCACTAACCTCTTTGTTGTAGCTTTTGGTAAACAAAAGAGAAATGAAGAGACCTATCTAATTATCTCTAATCCTAATGGGAGCACTTAGTTACCAGAGGAAAAACGAAATTGTGGAAGATCATTGAGGTAACCTTTTCTACACTCATTGCTTAGTTTAATCCACTCTATGTAGTGTTATCATTGATGGAGAAAGTTGCACTAACTTGGTAAGTTTAACCTTGGTGAGTTAATTACAAATGAAGACCAAGCCCCACCTGAGGTCATACATACTTCAATGGATCGATGATGAGAAGATCAAGGTCAACAAGCAAATTGTCATATCCTTTGCCATGGGTAGGTACAAAGATGAGGTATGTTGTGATATAATTTTTGTGCCTGTTACACACATCTTTAGGCAGACCTTGGTGATATGACATGAATGTAATGTATGATGGTTTTCTAAATCAATATTCTCTTAGGCATAATAGAAGGAGAACTATTTTAATACCCTTAAGTCCAAAGAAAGTCCATATTGATCACACTAAACTAGAGCATAGAAAGCATGAGGCCGAGAGAAAGAAAAATAAGCAATTACTTTATGATAATAAGCATATTGATTCGCTTCCATTAGATTGGAGAATATTAAATGCATGTATGCCTATTGTTGAGAGTAGCATGATTAAAGATAAACCTTGTGATGCTAGGCATATTCACCCTAGTACATTAGATAGCAAAGTGTCATATGATTGTAGTACGTCTACTGTTGTATCATTTAAGCATGATGGGTAAAATAATGTGTTTGAGTTGAAAGAAAGAAAAAGTGAGAATGGGGTACCATAAAAGTTTCCTTACAAAATAAATTTCATAGAAATCTTGTACAAGAATCCTTGCTTTCATACTCACATGCTTTATTTCAGTACTTGTGTTCTAAGAATTTTTCAGGAAATTCTCATTTCTAAGGAAGAACACAAATAGAGATAATTCCTATTGTGCTTCAAATAGGGAAGGAACCAAGAAGAATCACCTTATCATCCTATCATGTCTTTAAGGATGCTTTACAAGGTAAATGTGAGACAATCCTTGATTTTGGACGAGTTATTAATTTAATTCCTCTTTGTGTCAATTTCTAGGATAAGCAAAGGGAGGAATTCCAGAGAATGAGATGGAGCAAAATATAGGGAACAATGGTTCAAAATACAAACTATTTCGAGTTTAGAAACTTGAACCTAAAGCAAGGGGAGAGAGACTCCTAGCCAACACATGCTTAAGAGATTTATCTTGAGTTTAATCCTAAAAGAAGAATGTCTTTCCCAATTCTTACAAGGATGCATGATGATGACTACAAGATTGCACTCCATGGTAGGTTTTTTCTTGTTGTTATTACTCATGATGTTTCTCTTTTGTGTAGGTAAACATGAAGGAAAGGAGTCTATGCATTACTACCATGGTCAAAACATTAGGTGTTGTGTTGGAGAGAACAAGTACCAAACACCAAATGGAGGCCAAATAAATCAAAGCATAAAGTAAAGAAACCATGTAATTGAGTTTGGAAACACTTTTGGAGGGAGAGGAGAACTTCAAAAGGACAAAGTAATAAGAAGCCAAAGAGAACATTTTCTTATCTAAACTTCAAGATAGCTCTTCAAGATAAATATAAGATAATTTTTTAATTTGAAATTATCAACTTGTTGCATTTATGTGTATGCTAAAATTTTGATTCATAAATGAATCTTCTTCAAGAAGAGGAAGATGATGTGATCATGATAACTCCTAAGTCAATCGAGTCAAACCAAGCCTAGGAGGAACAATTTGAAAGGAGCTCAAAAACTCTTGAAGAACAAGGAAAGAACAAAGAAGGAGAAAATCATTGTATTTTATCCAAAAATAAAATGTTCTATTAGTACCACAACACACAAAAATGGCACCCAGCGCCTGTAGCATGGCAGCTAGTGTATCAACATCGTGCCCAGCCACGCCCGTACAAGCCTCGCCCACGTGCACATCGCATGCTAGCCGCTTATCACTCGTGCCTACGCCCGCAGGCTTGGCACACACGTGTATTTGAATGTTCTTTTGTGCATTGTCGCACACCCATACGTCATCATATCGCCCGCCTACGATCACCCCCATACATCCATGCGCACACCACTACGCATGCTCCACCCATCCCAACCGCATGCGAGAACCTCACAATTGCTTTTCTGTGCACCTATCTACGCCCCCAACGCGACCACCTGCAGCTTGCCGCACATGAACCAATTATTTAAGGAAATTGTTGCCCTATTTGTTTTTCTATCCTTTTTTAGGAATTGTTCTAGAAGCTCTTGGATTTTACTTTTCTTTCGTTTAGAAATTGAACCTTTTACATATTATTTTTAATTTATCAAAAAAGAGTTTAATTATTTTTCTTAATTGTTTTGATTTTTTTTAACAAACAAATTAGGAATAGTTTCTCATATTTTTATTTCGAATTGTAGGCAAGTTTATTTTCCCTAATTTTCGAAAAACGCTTTGACTTCTATAATATGCCAAGCTCTTTGTATTTTCAATTAGAGATTTTGATTGATGGAATTTGAAGTTCTTTGAAAAAGACTTGTTAATTTGCTTAAGCAATTGAACTCTTCCGACTTCTCTTGTGCATGGCTTAGAGAAGTAAATGGACATTCAAGCTTATTAGCCATAAGAAAATTGTTTCCTTATTTTGGTTCCTTTTGATTTTAGAAATGCTTTTAGAAGTCTTAGGATTTATTTTTTTATATTTTAGAATTAAATCCTTGTTGATTTATTTTATTGCCTTTTAGGAAAGTTTTTTTTTTTTTTGGTTATTTTTCCTAATTGTTTTGGGAATATATCTTTTCTTATTTTAGATTAAGCTTTTAGGCAAGTTTTTCTTTCCTTATTTTCTAGAGTCTTGGCTTCTATAAAATGCCAACTTGTGTGTGCTTGTATGAGACAATGAATTATTATGCAATTTTCGAGTGAGTGAAATTTTAAGAGTTAATCACTGGCAAGTAGCGAAAAGAATTGTAAGATGCCTAAAGGAGATAATTCATCACGCCTTAGTTCTAAAGTGCTCACATTTATTTCTATCTCTCAAAGATTTTGCAAACATTGACTGGGCATCTGACCCAGATGACTACGAACCCACTTCAAGAACTGTCTCTTTCTTGAAACAACCTTATTACATGGAAATCAAAGAAATAATCAATAATATTATCCCGCTCCAACAATGCGTCATAGTTCCGAAGTCTTGCTTATGCTGCCATAGAGAAGTTATATGGGTCTAGTCCCTGTTCAAAGATCTTAAACTACATTTGCCTCAATTCCCAACTCTTTGGTGCGACAATTTAGGAGCAATACACCGCCTCAGAGCAAATCCAATTTTGCACTCTCGCACCATACGTAGAACTTGACATCTACGTTATTTGTGACCTAGTGCTTCAAAGAAAACTTCAAGTCTTTCATCTACCAGCTTCAGCTGAGACTGCGGATATACTTATGAAACGCTTGGGTGTCTCTGTCTTCTTCAACTAATTACAATCCAAGCTCAATGTCTGTGATTCTACAACCATTGGCTTGTGGGGGTGTTAAGATAGCCCATTAATCATTGTTGTAATTAGCTAAGAATGAAGTCACGTAGCTAGAAACTATATAAACAAACACAGTTAGAAACTAAATGATTGCTGTCGTAACTCTATTACGGGAGAAATATTTATATATTCTTCTATCCTTCAATGAATAAACTTCAGTGGAGAATTGTTGCAGAAACCTCTCTTACAGACAAAACATCAAATACCTTCTGAGCATCAATAATCTCATTCAAGCAGAAACTATCAACATATGTATGATAAAACAGAGGTGTAGAAGAGAAAGAATAGACACTAGGGAATTTATAGTGGTTCGATCAAATATAGATCTACATCCACTCTTAGGCCATTTACTAAAATAGTGATCAATGAGAAATTACAATCAGTAGGATATATCTCCTACTTAAACAGCAGATTTAAAATACAGAAACCATACAGAGGCTCTCTGTACAAAACCTTAATCTACTAACCAGGAATTGAACCAGTTGCCTTTTGCTCAGCTTCAATCGAAAAATCCTCTGGAGAAGAAGACCTCAGACTCTCACAGCTGAACTCCTTCTACACACATTTCTTCGATTATTCACCCTCCTTCAAAACAAACTCACATGTACCATTTGTAACTAACTCTTGCATAAGAATAACCCAATAAATGAATAACCCGAACCGTATCCAAAATAAGCAAGATGGGTGAGAATATTTTTGATGAATTAATTTGAGCTGGACACCAAAAAAGCCACAATATATCTCTGAATACGTGGCATGCTGAAACAGCCTGGACGATTGTCAATTAGCTGTCAAATAGGTCAACAACTCTTCCCCTTGAGAGCTAATTTAAAAAAAAAAAATCAATTACTCACATATCAGTATCAAATGGCCTAAACTCCTGTGTTATCACTTAGAGACAATCTTGAGAGTTTGTAAACAACTCTCAAGCTTTTTCAATGGAAGAGACTTTGTAAGGGCATCGGCTACATTTTTTGCACCAGAAATTTTTTCCAGCCTTATTTTTCCTTCTACTATTATGTCCCTTATGAAGTGAAATCTGATATCTATATGCTTGGTTCTCTCATGGTATGTTTGATGCTTTGATAGAAATATAGCACTTCGGTTATCACTGAGGATAATTACTTGATCAGATAGATTACTACCGAGTTCTTCAATTAATTCATACAGCCAGAGAGCTTCTTTGAACGCCTCAGTTACAGCCATATATTCTACCTCTGTTGTAGATAAGGCAACTACAGATTGTAGTGTTGATCTCCAACTAATTGTGCTTCCATTCAGTGTGAACACTAGGCTTGTTAAGGATCTTCTCCTATCTCTGTCAGCTGCATAATCAGAATCAACATATCCAATAAGTTTTTCTCTGTTCTGAGACATCCTTGTATATAGCAGTCCAGTATTCATTGTTCCTTTTAAGTACCTCATCATCCATTTCACAGCTGCCCAATGTTCTCTGCCTGGGTTTGACATGTATCTACTCACTACACTCAATCCATGGGCAAAGGTCTTGTACACACCATCAAGTACATAAGACTTCCTACAACATTCGCATATGGCGTGTTTTTCATTGCATTCTTTTCTTCTTCAGTTTTTGGTGACTGATGCTTAGACAACTTGAAATGATTGGCTAAAGGAATAGATACTGATTTGCTATTTAACATCCCAAAGCCATTAAGCATCTTGGTGATATATTGTTCTTGTGATAGGTGTAGAGTTCCTTGAATTCTATTTCTTCTAATACATATTCCAAGAATTCGTTTTGCTTCACCTAACTTCTTCATATCAAAATCACCTTTCAACATTTCTTTGAGATTCTTAATTTTACTCTTATCATTTGAGGCTATTAGCATGTCATCTACGTATAGTAGAAGATATATTGAGACTGAATCCTTCTCATGCTTAAACTAAACACAATGATCTAGTTTACTTCTAGTAAATCCACATGCTAACATGAAAGAGTCAAATTTGAGATATCATTGTCTAGGGGCCTGTTTCAACCCATATAAGGACTTTTTAAGCAAACATACCTTACTTTCTGTTCCTTTCTTAATGGAACCAACTGGTTGTTGCATATAGATTGTTTCATTTAGCTCTCCATGGAGAAATGTCGTCTTGACATCAAGCTGTTCCAATTCCAAGTTTGATGTAGTTACAAGTGACAGAAGTGTTCTAATGGAAGAGTGTCTAACCAAAGGTGAAAAAATTTCACCATAATCAATTCCTTCCTTCTGAGTGAAGCCCTTTGCTACCAATCTGGCTTTATATCGGATTGGTTGTGACGTATTTGAGTTAGTTTTGATTTTATAGATCCATTTAAAACCTACCAATTTCACATTTGGAGGCTTTTGTACCAATTCCCAAGTCTGATTCTTAACAAGAGAATCCATTTCTTTTTTCATAGCTTATATCCACTTATCTGAGTCTTTGGAATTTACTGCTTCGCTGAAAGTGATGGGTTCATGGTCAGCTTGTTCCATTTCCACATTCAAAGCATAATGGACTAGATCAACATTTCCATATCTTGAGGGAGGTCTAATTTGTCTTCTTTCTTTGTCTCTAGTTAGATTGTAGGTACTCAAATCTTGTGAATTTGATTGTTCAACAGACTGTGTTTGAACTTCAGCTTCTTCTTCCTCTTGTTCAGTGTTGTTCTGTTCTGCAGGTTTGGCTATCTCCAATTCCAACTCAAAAGTTTTGTTTTTTATTTTATCTTGTTGCTGACCTAACAGAGAATCATCTTGAGCAAATTTTGATTCATCAAATGTTACATCCCTACTAATAGTACACTTTTCTTCCCCCTTTTCAATGCACCAAAGGCAGCAATCTTTTACACCAGCAGGTTATCCTAGAAATAAACATTTCTTTGCTTTGTGATCTAGTTTTCCTTCTTTTGAGTGCACATATGCAATGCATCCAAAAGTCCTTAGATTGCTAAGGTCAGGGGAATGTCCAGTCCACTTTTCAATAGGTGTTTTCAGTTCTATTGCTGATGAAGGGCTTCTGTTTATTAAGTAAGTGGCTGTTGAGAGTGCTTCACCCCAAAATTTCTTTGGTAAATTGGCATTAGACATCAGACACCTTACTCTTTCCAACAACGTTCGGTTCATTCTTTCTGTAAGGCCATTTTGCTGTGGGGTTCCTTTTTCTGTAAAGTGTCTTTTTATCCCTTCTTTCGAGCACATGTGTTTAAATTCAGAGTTTAGGAACTCTAAGCATTGTTTGTTCTAAGACACTTTAATTTCTGTCCAGATTGCTTCTCAACAAGAGTTTTCCATTCAACAAACTTCATATAGGTCTCATCTTTGCTCTTAAGCAAGAAGGTCCAGACTTTCCTAGAGAAATCATCCACAATAGATAAGAAATATCTCGATCCTCCCATTGTTGGTGTCCTCTCCGGCCCCCATAGATCTACGTGGACATAATCTAAAATACCTTTTGAATAGTGGTGACCTTTCCCAAATGAGACTCTAGTTGTTTTCCCATAAATGCAATGTTCACAAATATCAAGTGAACATACTGAGAATTTTCCAAGAAGACCTTGCTGATTTAGTTCCTTTAATCCTCTCTCACTAATGTGCCCAAGTCTCATATGCCATAGTTTTGTCTCATTATGATCTTTTGTTGTAGAAATGGATGCAGAACCAACAACTGCGTTGTCCTCTAAAACATATAATCCATTTTGTAATTTTCCTTTGGCTTTTATAGATGCTCCTTTCATCAACTTGAGTGTGTTGTTTTCAAGTTTACATGTATATCCTCCCTTGTCAAATACTTCAAGAGATAATAAGTTTCGTTTCAGATCAGGTACATACCTTACTGATATTAATTCTCTTACTTGATTATCAAACATTCTGATTTGCACACTACCAATGCCTTTTATTAGGCATTCTTGATGATTTCCCAACAGCGCTTTTCCTCCTCCTATTGTCTGAAAGTTTTGAAGCCATTCCTTATTCGGAGCATGTGAAATGAACAGCCTGAGTCTAAAATCCACTCAGACTCAAAGTTACCTTCAGATACAGTGAGTATTTCAACCGTTTCATAATTCTCAGTGATATTGACATTATGAGACTCTTCATCCTTTTTATTTTCTGCATTCTTTCTCTTGTTTTTCAGTTCATAGCAATTTCTTCTAATGTGTCCCTCTTTGTGACAGTGAAAACACCTCTTGACTTTTCCTTGAGATTTTGATCTACTTCGACTGGAATTTCTATTTGATTTCTTTTCTATTCTCCCTCTTGCAACTAGTGCTTCAGCATCTCTGCCTTTGAGTTTTCGCATTTCTAGATCTCTTGATCGTAAGGCACTTAAGACAACATCCAATCTAAGGCTATCTCTCCCATAGTTAATTGCTGACTTAACTTCATTATAGGAATCAGGGAGAGAATTCAGTAAGATAATGGCCTTGTTTTCATCAAACATCTTCTCATCTATATGGCTTAAGTCTAAGACAATGCGATTGAACTCATCAAGGTTTTGTTCCAGGTCCTTTGTTGCATCCATCTTAAATCCAAAAAACCTTTCCTTGATATAAAGCTTATTGGTAAGAGATTTTGTAAGATAGATTGAATCCAGTTTGTTCCAAACCTCAACAGTTGTAGTAGCATCATGAACCTGTCTCAAGACATTATCTGCCAAATACAGTATGATTGAACTGAATGCAATTTCTTTAATATCATTTTCTTCAGATTCTGACACTGATGACTCCCAAGTCGTTGTAACATCGAGTGCTCTTGAGACCTTTTGTTGTACCAAGAGGGCCCTCATCTTTCTCTTCCATAATGAGAAATCTCCCTTGCCATCAAATCGTTCTACTTCAAATTTAGCAGCCATAATTTCGAAACAGGATGTAATTAGATTTAATTATATAGATCACTCAGGCTCTGATACCAAATTGTTGCAGAAACTTCTCTTACAGACAAAACATCAAATACCTTCTGAGCATCAATAATCTCATTCAAGTAGAAACTATCAACATATGTATGATAAAACAGAGATGTAGAAGAGAAAGAATAGACACTAGGGAATTTATAGTGGTTCGATCAAATATAGATCTACATCCACTCTTAGGCCATTTACTAAAATAGTGATCAATGAGCAATTACAATCACTAGGATATATTTCCTACTTAAACAGCAAATTTAAAATACATAAACCATACAGAGGCTCTGTGTACAAAACCTTAATCTGCTAACCAGGAATTGAACCATCTGCCTTTTGCTCAGCTTCAATCAAAAAATCCTCTAGAGAAGAAGACCTCAGACTCTCACAGCTAAACTCCTACACACCTTTCTTCGATTATTCACCCTCCTTCAAAACAAACTCACCTGTCCATTTGTAACTAACTCTTGCAAAAGAATAACCCAATAAATGAATAACACGAACCGTATCCAAAATAAGCAATATGGGTGAGAATATTTTTGATGAATTAATCTGAGCTGGACACCAAAAAAGCCACAATATATCTCTGAATACGTGGCATGCTGAAACAGCCTGGACGATTGTCAATTAGCTGTCAAATAGGTCAACAAGACTGAATAAAGAAATTCCAATAAGTCCCAAGAACTTTAAGAAAAATACATTCAACGAAACAAATTGAAGAAATAAAAATCCATGTCAGAAAGTTATAGCTTCCCTCATACTTTTGTAGCATCAAACGGTGATAGTGATAAGGCAATCCTAACTCTCAGCCCAAAGATCCAAGCTTTTGTTGAAGCAAGAACCCTTGAATCAAAGAAACTAA
>JAOANK020753895.1:0-10965 GCA_026257165.2 Telfairia occidentalis | reverse complement strand
TCCTATTGCAGTTCAAGAATATATCTAAATCTCAATTGCCCAATAGATACAAGTTTCAATTATGTGGAATCAAATAATTAATTGAAACAAGTTGCCTAAGAATTGATAAATAAACTAATCTATCAACCTAAGCCAGGAATAATCACATACAATCAGTAGAATAATAAGGAAGAGAAAAGAAGACATCAAATTTATACTGGTTCACCCAATGTGGGCTACGTTCAATTCTCTGCTACAGTTGCAGGTTTCACTATATCCTTTAGGGAGAAGTACAAAGAAGATTACAACCACGCTCAAGAGATTTCTCAAAATTTTCTCTTAGGAAAAAAGGCCTCACGAATCACTCGAACACTCAATCTCCTTATAGAATGGAGTACAAGAATCACACTCTCACAAACTCACGAATCACTCACTTTAGATCTCTAAATCTATGGATCTCTCTAGATCTCTCTCTGTATCTCTCTACTTTTTGTGTGAACTTTTGTAAGATCTCTAGAGTTATAGGTGTATTTATAGAAGCTCACACCCAAACCTAATAAGAAAAGGAAAATGTTACAAACCATTTTCTAAAAGTAAAAGGTGATTAGATTTTCTTCTCCAATTTTGACTTCACTTCTCTCAACAAACGTTACCAAACAAGAATGTTTTCTGTTGTATTTTGTGTTTTTGGATTTTGGTTTTTGAAATTAGGGTTGTTTGATAACCAATTTGGTTTGTTGTTTTCTGTTTTTTAAAAACGTTTTGGAAATTATAAAAAAAATTCAATAACATAAATGAGTAATTTTTTTAAAAAAAGTTTTCTCTTTTAAAAACATCATTTTTTTTCTTCTAAAGCTTAATTTTTTTTAACATATCTCTCTCCAACAAATTTTTCTCTCTCAAAATTTCTCGCTTGCAATTTCTCTATCTTAAATTTTATATAACTTTTATTTGTCTTCTCCCTCTAAAACTTTAAAACTTTCATCGTAGTATAAATTTAATTTCTCTTTCGCTTCTAATGTATTTCTAGTTTTTCTCTCTTTACAAATTTAATATTTTCCTCAGCGTTTTCTCGGTCTACATCCATCTTTAACTTTAACAAAGCTATCTTTAAAATTACTTCCTCTTTTTTTTCTCACATTTATTTTTCCATCTAACAAATATATATCTCTAACTTTTTCAATCTTAAATTTTTCGTTCTGAATTTTCTCTCACTACACATTTTCTTTATCTTTTTTTTTCTATCATATGATCTTTTACTATCAACTTTGTTGTCCATCAAAAAATTTACTATTTCTTTTTAACTTTTTTCCTAAAATTTATTTTTTCATTGAACTTTTCTCTCTTTCTCTAACTATTTCTTAAAAGAACTCTAATTAAAATTTTCCTTCATGACTTTTTTCTTTAAATCGTTTTCTTTTATCTCCCTAAATTTACTCTCTAAAAAGTTTCTGTCACTAACTTTTTCTCTAAAAATTTTATATTTATGTCTCTAAACTTTGATTTTCATGTCTCTACATATGTTTCTCTCTCTAACATATCTCTCTGTCTTTAAAAAAACAATTATCAAATAAATTTTGTTTTTATTTATCAGAAACATAAAACAAAAAAATAGTTATCAAGCATATAAGATTTTTGTTTTTCAAATAACCAAAATGTTATCAAACAGTGCCTAAAAATTGGGTTAAAATCTTACTTATTTACGATTTGAAAAATAAAATCTTCAATAACAACTTCTTTTATTATTTTGTCTTTTTTTAAAGAGGTTTATTATTTTGTTATTCTGTCTTTGTTAAAAAAAAAAAAAAACATAGAGTAGAAGTGTCGGATAAAATAATTAAATTTTCTTCAACATGTAGGCTAAATTTTAATCCAATTATTATTAGAAAAAACTTAAGCTGATGTATTAAGCCTTCTGAGTTAAAATTATTTGGGGTTTGTAACTATATTCCATTTCTTGGTTTCAACATTTTAATATTTTATCATAAATTAGAAAAAGTTCAAAAAATTTTCATTAAAAACTCATTTTATGTTCAATATTTAGATAATATATAAAGAAACATTTTGAAAATAATAAATAAAAATAAACAATTGCTAAGTTTACTTTAAAACACTGATTCTCTTAAAAAGAAATTTTCCAAAAACTGAAATATGGAGTCCTAAATAGGAGTCAATTTACGGTTCGATTTGGTCCAATTTTCATTAAGGCTAATCATACTAAGAAAATCGAACAGTATACTCGATTTTCAATTATAAGCCGAATTAAACCCACTTGGTTCGGTTTGGTTATAGCTGTTTGTCCTGCATATATTATTATAAAAAATTTCTTCAGACAACTAGACCGGGCCGGACCGAACTTAACCCCGCATTTTTTTATTAAGGCTAAACTGAGAAAATTGAACAGTCCTCGGTTTTCGATTTTAAGCTGAACCAAACTCTCAGCTTGTTTCGGTTATAACAGTTTCCCCTGGCTATATTATTAAGCAAATACAATGAACTTTCTTCAGATTTTAAAAAGAATCTTCTTTCCATTCCTACGGATCTGATTTTAAACCGAACAGACCTCGATTTTCTTCATTGTCCCTTCCTGATTTAAACATGATTTAAATCGACAGAACTGTATTCCACCATAACCCCATCATTCTAAAACAACGAACTAAAAGACTAGTTACTGACCTTGGGAATCGAAGATGGAGAACGAGAAGAAGCAAGAGCGACTGCGAACGAGTGTGGATGATTCGTTTCGGCTAGGCGGCGAGGAGGGAGAACGCATGGCCGGTGTCACCGAGAGGAGAGGAAAAAAGTGGGTAGCATTGTGACGAGGAGGGAGAATAGAGATTGATTAGTGCGTGTGGCTGTGTGATATCAAGGAGAGAGAAAAATGATAACTTAAAACTTAGGGTTTCATATGATATAGGTTAAGACTCCTCCAAATTTAGGGTTTCATATGATATGGGTTAGACTAGACCTCCACGTTTTTGTAAGAAAATATCACGAAATTATGTATAATATCAATAATGTCCTTATCATTATTTAGGTATTTTATATATCTGTTTATTATAATTTAAATTTATGTAACATTTTAGTATTTATGACTTTTGTATTTTATTTTTATGTTAATTTAGTTTATACTTATTTCGTAGAACAAATTAACTTATATTAATTTGAAATTTTTTAATGAATTATTTAATATTAAATATTAATTTACATTTGATTTTTTTTTTTTTTTTACCAAAAACAACAATTGATATAGTTGATGTGTTTTTAGTGGATTATATTTACCACATTATCAAATTAGATTTTTTAAGAGGAATTATTGGTTTGTAATTGATTTTGTTTTTTATGTTTTGAAATGTATATTTAGTGTTAATTTTAAGAGAAAATACAAATAAATAACTTTAAAAAATCATTTTCAAAAGATGGTATAAGAGAGAAAACTCACAAATAAAAAAATATGAAGTAACTAAGATATATAAAAGGAACATTCCACTTTAAATTTCAAAGGAAAAATGAATTGAGATATATTTTTAACTAAAGTTGACTTTATATCTAAATGTAAAATATAATATAGTTAATTGCCAATTATATTATCTAAGTCCATGAATACAATAATTTATTTTAAATATAATATAAAGGTTTGAAATAAAAAAATTGATGAAAGAAGAAATATATAGAAGAAAAACGAAGGGTAAAATCGTCATTAGAGGATGCCCCCGACATGGGAATCTTAAAATTCCACGTTTCAAAAGGGCATCCAAAATTGGATAGATGCCCGCTATATGAGTATCTCGAGATACTCGGGTATCCAAGATTACCCCAAGACAAATCTGGTAATCCAGATGCCCAATAGGAATCTCGGATTCCCACCAAACAAACGACCCCTAAAGGTTTTCAAAGGATAAAACTTACATTGAAATACTTAAAGTGCGACCTACAAATTCAAACTTTGAATTGAGATCCCGAGGAAAAACGCAGAAAAACAAGAAGCAAACGAATAAAGCTTTAACACAATTTGAATTTCAAAATCAATGAATCTTAGGGTTAATGAGGAAACAACAACTCATGACCATGGCGCATAGGAACCCTTTTTCATCATCCACCACGACTATTATTGCCATTACGTAAAAACATTTAAAGAATAGGTTGAATATTTTTAAAAAATACACAATAAGTGACCCAACTTACGGGGTCAGACCTACAAACACACACAATCCTGCAATCTCATGGTATGGACATTTGAGACCTATTCTCTAGTTTTTTTACAAAAAAAGTAATAGGTGTCATCTCACTTTGGGTACAAAGTGTGGGCCCTCAATTTATTAGGGGTATCCGAACGCATCCGATGCTAGATGACACTCATTCAACATAGCCAGATCTTACCCAACATTGACTTTTAAGGTGTTGGAGGTAGTTGTCACCGTTTTATAAATCATGGTTTCATATACTATGGTTTATGCAAGGTCCCCATACGTATGACATGAAAACTTAACATTGTATATCATGCATGTCGTACCACACTATTCAACATCACAATATATCTCAGCAGAGCAACTCAAGCATGCCAACATATACATAATAGAATATCACCATAGCACCTATAGATCATACATGCCAAAATGCCACAACACTTCTCATGGTACACTAAACATACATAGCATATTACACTAATCATCGAGATACTCTACACATACATGTATTAAAACATTCATATATACATCATCCGACCTAAGTTCTTAACGGTTCTATAAGTAAAGTCACTTACCTTATACAAGTTCTACGTTCTCCTAAGAATCTGGTCAAAGGAAGCTTAGTCAACCTAAAGTCAAACACTCAATGCAAATTAGTAAATATTCATAAAACTTGACTTAAATGATTTTTGGGATTGGATCTAGAGAGGAAACACTATTGAAAAGCTTTTGGAAGACGTTGCTTTAAAGCACCACTGCACATGCTGCTACAAATGCTTTTCACACTCTCAGTTTTTGACTATTCTGGTCCCTAGAAGCCCTACGCCACTGTTAATAGTCCTAACTCGCAACCGATGTGCCATCAAATGCCCCCTCTCCACTACCCATGTAGCTCATGGGCCGCCACTCGCGGAGCACCTAACAGCTTCTGTCGCTCTTTTCCGCTGCAGACAACGCTTGCGGTGCCCAACTCCACCTTAATGGCCTTGCTTTGCAGCCAATACCCCATTGGTTGTTGTTTTTTTTCTATAGGTTTGAAGGCGACACGTGGAAGGTTTTTTTCAATAGAAATAAACCCTCCACGTGTCGCCTTCAAACCCCAACCGAAAGGTTTCTCTGCCACACACCAGACGCTGCTGCACCTTTGCTGAACCAAACTCTCCCCCTAGCCCCTGCTAGAGTAAGAGAAAGAATGAAATATTTAGAGAGAGTAAGAGATCACGAGAGAGAGGGAGAGAGAGACCATGCAGAAGAGAGAGAGGATTACCTCGTCAAAAAACACCTTCTACCACCACCACATCGTCGGAGAGAGAGACCGTGGGAAAGAGATAGAGCAAACGTTTGAGAGAAAGAGAGAAAAAAAGAGGAACGGTGTTGACAAAGGAGAATAGCGAGAGAGATGGGTGACTACTTTAGGGTTTCTTTTTTTGAAAAGGAAGAGGAAAAAGGTGGCTAGGTTACAACACAATCCTTATATAGGGTTCACAACAAAACCCTAACCCTAACCCTTCTTGGTTAATTCACCAAAATGCCACCAGCCTAAATTTTATTTCCCTTTAACTTGCAAATTCAATAATAATAATAAAACTTTCTTTTCAAAATTAAACTTTATTTATTTCTTCAATTCCACTACTTCATTTTCTCATTTTTTACTAATTTAGAGAAAATAATTTAACTCGTGCATAAAACTACAACTCACCAACACTAAAAATTCATAAAGCAAAGTTAACAACATATCCTCATCACAAATAATAATAATAAAAATAAACAAGGCGTTACAGTTACAATGAGTCAACAACCTGAACTAATTACTTAACAAAGTAATTAACATATTGATAATTTTAATACTCCCCATCAAGATGGTGTCAAAAGCTTAAAAACACCCATCTTGGATAATAAAGCCTGAAACGAAGATAAAAGTAGAGCCTTGGTGTAGATGTCTGCCAATTATAGGTGAATTTGGATAGGCATGAATTTGACAGCAGCATCAAGAATATCCTCTCGAATAAAATGGCAATCAAGCTCTATGTATTTCGTGCGCTCATGAAACACAAGATTCATGGCAATGTGTATGGAAACTTGATTGTCGCAAAAGTTGAGAGCTGGAGGATCAGATTAGACCTTTAAATCTCTTAGTAATTGAAGAAACCAAACAATTTCTGTAGCTGTTGTTGCTAAGGCACAATATTCAGCCTTAACTGATGACCTTGAGGCAGTATTCTATTTCTTGGCTTTCCAAGAAATGAGTGAATCTCCCAAAAACAAACAATAACCAGTGGTGGATTTCCTTGAGTCAGGATAAGAGCTCCAGTCCGCATTAGAGTATGTTTTAATTTGAAAAGAAGTGGCAGGCTATAGTAGAATTCCCTTGGCCAGTAGTGAACTTCAGATATCGAAGAAGATGTCAACAGTAGAGAGATGTCCCTGTTTTGGTTGAGAAACATACTAAATTAGTTTGTGTACAGTAAACACAATATTTGGTAGTGAAATGGTTAAGTATAAAAGCCTGCCAATCAAACGCCTATAAGCAAATGGATCAGTCAATGAAGCACCATCCGAAGCCATTTGAATCAATGGGCAGATTAACTGGTTTACACGCCAAGAAGCCTGCATCTTCTAACAACTGCAAAGTGTACTGTCGTTGGGAAAGATAGATTCCTTTCTTGAACGTGCTAACTCAAAGCCTAAAAAGTATTTTAAAGGTCCTGAATCCTTAAGCTTAAAGGTTTGATTAAGATGTACTTTCAACTTAGAAATAATACATATGATGAAGCACATACAATGATGATATCATCGACATACACAAGTAAGGCCACAAAAGAATCACCAAAGCCACGCACAAACAATGAATAATCAGATTTGGTTCAACAAAAACCAAGTTGTAACAAGGCACTGAAAAATTTGTCATACCACTGCCTAGATGCTTGTTTTAGGCCATATATAGATTTACCCAAATGACATTCACATACTAGAAGCTCCCCATGAGACACAACTCCATGCTTAAAACCAAGAGGTATATCCATATAGACTTCCTCAAACAACTCACCATGCAAAAACACATTGTTCACATCTAATTGAATCAATGGCCAATTAAAAGATGCAGCTAAAGTAAGCAAAACTTTAACAAAAACCAGCTTTGCAACTAGGGAACAAGTTTCAATGTAATCTAAACCAGCTTGTTGAGTGTAGTCTTTAGCCACTAACCTTTCTATGGACCTGTCAAATCGATGTTTGATTTTATAAACCCACTTGCAACCGATTTAATGATGGCATGGAGAAAGATTTACTACAGTCCATGTATTATTCGTCTCCATGGCTTTATGTTCAGCATTCATGGCAGCTACCGATGAGCATGAGGCACCGCTTCATGGTAAAATAGAGGCTCAAAATGAGAAGATATAGTTAGTGTAAGATGTTGTAAGGTAAGGGGACAAACATGAGTAGGATAGATAACTCTCCAATGGATATTTCAAACCTGAATGAGGCAGTACTGAGGAAATAAGCATGTTATAGTAAAAATCCGGAAGATAAAATGACTGCTTAAGCAAGCGAGAAGACTTGTATACAACCATGGATGTGTCCATAGATTGAACCTTAGTCGAACAATCGTTTGTTGTCAGCAAAGAACTTGGCCAACCAATTGATTTAAAAGCATCAGTAATAGGATTACCACAAGAAGGCACTTCCAATCTTATATCCAATTGCCCAGAAGTACCAATATTGTTAGCATTTGTATCAATAACAGCACCAGTATTATCCATACTAGCAGCAAAGGTAAAAGATGACATAGAACATTCATCAATTAAATCAAATGCTTTTGCAAAACAATGTCTAGAAACTCATCACACGTAGCAGGTATGTGCTTAATATCACGAAAAGGGAATATAGATTCATGAAATACAACATCCCTAGACATAAAAAACGTGTTATTTTTTATGCCATATAGATGATAGTCCTTCATACCCAGTGGATAGCCAACTAGGACAGCTGGACTGCCTGGAGGATAAAATTTGAGCATTGGTGAGGTAGGGTACTTGCAAAACATAAAAAACCAAAGACCCTTAAATGAGTGTAGTCAACAATTTTTCCATATAAAACCTCATAGGGAGTTTTTTGCTTCAAAACAAATGAAGGAGTTTTATTTATGAGAAATGTTGCAATCAATACAGACTCACCTAAAAAGAAATAGGTACTCTAGATTGAAAAAATAAAGAGTGGGTTACATTAATTAGATGCTAATGTTTCCTCTCTACTACAAAATTTTGTTCTAAATGGTCAATGCATGAAAATTGATGTATAACAACCTTCTTATGAAAGAAATCAACAAAAGATAACTCTTGCGCATTATCATAATGAAATTTCTTTAAATGAGTCTCAATCATTTGAAAAAAATGTGGGATAACAGATAAAGCATCAGACTTCTGTATCATTACGAAAAGCCATGTATGAAGTGTATGATCATCCTCCAAAGTCAAAAAGTAACGATAGCCAACATGTGTAGGGGTAGAGAAGGGTCTCTAAGTGCCACAGTGCAACAAATCAAACATATACTAGCTATATGATTGCTAGAATTAAAAGAAAGGCATTTTTGCTCAGCTAGGAGGCAAATTAAATAGGGATCAGGGGACATGTTCTTAGTAGAGGAGCCATGAATAATTAAAGCACCCTTTAAAGCTTCCAAATGCTTAAGACATGGATGCCCAAGCCTAGCATGCTAATGAGAGATGGATGAAATTCTAGAAAAAGCATGTGAAACATGAAAAACATCAACATTATGTTGATATCCTCAAGTATGTAAAGGTCGTTCCAAAATTCACCTTCGCCAATCTTCTTCAAAGAAGATTGGTCCTGGATGATGCATGAATCAGTAAGGAATTTAATGACAATATCCAAATCCCTTGCCAAAGCACTGGTAGATATAAGGTTGAAATGAAAATCTGGTACATTTAGCATATTTGTGAGATGAATGTGTGAATTCAGATGAAAAGTCCCGACAAAAAATGAATAGAGATGCGAGTATGATTTGGTAATGTTACAAACATGCCAAAAACACATTGCAATGATGCAAAAGATTGTCCTAAAAAACACACATGGGTAGACGTCCCGTAGTCAATCACCCATTGACTAGAGGAAAGAGGAAAAGACAGTGTTGAAGAACATGTACTTGCGACATGATTAGTACTTGAAGAATCAGAATTGGCCTTGGCCTTTGTTTAGTGAGATTACAACAGATTCATCAATTTCTGGCACTGATCAACAGTTAAGGTCTGCAAAGAATCAACATAATTAATTGACAATTGATTAACAATCAGAGATGAATCATTCGTTGACTTATTATTGTCAACAGTAGTAGAAGGAAAAGACTTTGAATTGTGAAAATGGTGGCCTGGACAATAGCCATGAAGTTTGTAGCACTTATAGATGGTGTGCCCTTGAATTCCACAGCGAGTGCAAATTGAACACTCTCTTTTTTTTTGCAATTTATAGGTTGAGACTTGAAGGAGCCATTCATCGACTGATTTTTTCATACTAGGAACGCCCACCTGTGAGATGGAAGAAGTCATGCTGAAGGGAATTGCACGTTGTTGCGCCTCTTGAGCAACCATTGCGAAAGCACAGTTGATGGTCGGTTCTAGTTCTATTAGAAGTAATTTGGTGCAAATTTTGCTGAAAGATTAATTGAGGTCCACCTTGCAAGTACAATACCCACACGAACATGATGGATGATGGGAGTGATAAACATCAAATGAAAAGCCAAGAACAAGATCATTCCAATGGCCAGCTGTTGTGACGAGTCAAAATATCAACAACACAGATGTAAAATGAATCTTGCCTTACGTTTTATTCTAACTGTCAAAACCATGGAAAATAGAGCAGCAATAAATCAACCTAGTTGTGATTTCCTCTCTTTATTTTTACAAGAAATCTCTCTTTTCCTTTTTTTTTTCTTTAACCAATAGACTGTAGGTCCTTTATTTTCTCAATCCTTCCTTACTATTCTTCAAAATTTCCATTTATGTAATTTTCCAAATAAGTCCTTTTCTTGTTCACCGGTTTCTGGATAAGTTGTAGTAGAGTTTAATGGAAAATAATCAAGGAATGAGGATTCATTTTGTCTTCAATTGATTTGTTTATTTCTTTTTTAGAGAGGTGAGTTCATTCCAAATTGTCTTGAGTCTCGTAAAATAAGTGCTTACAAGTTGTTGATTCTGAACCAGATTCGAGGGATCGCATCGTAGTTGGAAAATTCTAGGGTGATTTTTCCACTTTAATTTTTCCTTGAGATCGAGCCAATTTCTTTGGCAAAGTCGGAGAACAGAACAGTTGCAAAGATCTCATTCCAAAGAGAGTTCAGAATCCATGAAATTAATACACTATTGCTAATAATCCAAGAGTTAAGAAGATCACCAGTAGGTCGAATCGTGCCATCGACGAAACTGAGTTTGTTCTTGACTGTGAGAGCAATGATCATCGAGTGGATCCAAGACCTACAGTTTTCATCTGTGAGCAAATCAGAGAGGAGGACAAGGCTCGTGCTGTTTGAATGATGCAAAAAATATTGATGACGTAGTTGGTGAGAGGAGCTTGGAGAGCCGAAGAAGGTGATGAAGAAGAACGAGGAGCTTCTTGGTCGCCATGGCCGAAAACACAAGGAAGTGTTGCAGAGAATTAGAAAATATGTGAAAAAAATCTCTTATACCATATTAATCCATGTGTAAATTGTTGAAAATTAAACATGTTCTAAATCTTAGATACATGATACATATACATGAATTAGGATTTAATTAAGTGTTCATGA
>JAOANK020753694.1:0-10965 GCA_026257165.2 Telfairia occidentalis | reverse complement strand
TAGAGTAAGAACTTTTAAAAGGTAAAAAAGAATATAATGGAGAATAAGATGATAATTATAACAAAATTTAAAGTAAAATTTTTTGAAGAAATTACTATAACAGTAATTAGTTAATTTAATTCAGTAATTAAACTATTAAGGGTGTGGAACAAGAACATAAAAGAAAAAAAAAATAGAAAAAGATTTAAGAGTAAAAACATGATAGATAAATAGTAAAAGGAGAAAGAAAGAGTTAGAAAGACACTTAAGAGTTGAGAGAAAATATAAGAAAGTTGAAAGTTAAAATGAAGGTGTTGTGGTAATGTGGTAAAGTGGAGAAAAATGGTAGAATTTATAGAAGTTTTAAGTAGAGATGATAATTTTTTAATAATATTTTTGAAATTTGAAATTTGAAATTTGAAATTTTGAATTTTGAATTTATTGGAAATGTAAGTTGGGAAGTGATACATCAAAGAAAGAAAAACATTTTTTAAATTAGAAAACCAAAAAAAAAAAAAAGGAAAAATTACCTGGCAGGATTTGAACTCAGGCACGCTCAAGGGGAGAGGTGCAGGCACGGTCAAAAACCCCATCCACCACTGTGCCACAGGCTGTTAGGGTTTACAAAATTACTGATATATCAATGATATTTTGGTAAAAACGACATTACCCTCCTCTATCCATTTCGATACCCGCCGATATCCGATATTTGGTCGATATTTCGGCGAAATTCGGCGATTTTTAACTCCTTGCATGTAACTAAGCTGTTGTAGTTAGTTCTGGTTAGCTAAGTTTTAAACAACTTAGCGGAACTGTTAATCGTTCTGATGGTGTGTACACCTCATTACTTTTAATGATTGAATGAGTAACAATTTTTGCAAGCCTTGAAAGTTTTTTAGTCTTTTAACTTCTCATGATGTTCTTCCCTCCTTTGTCTCTGGAAAGATTGGAGAACTAAAGAAATTAGTCGAAGAAGGTAAACTTAAGTACATAGGTCTATCTGAGGCTTCGCCTTCCACAATCAGAAGAGCACATGCAGTTCATCCTATAACAGCTGTGCAGCTTGAGTGGTCCTTGTGGTCAAGAGATATAGAGGAAGAGATAGTTCCTACTTGCAGGTGAGGAATTATTAATGTCATTATCTAACTTTTCGCTAGATTGATTTTTGACCGCAATATTATTCTTTCAATTGTCAAAGGGAACTTGGGATTGGAATTGTGGCATACAGTCCTCTTGGATTAGGCTTCTTCTCTTCTGGGGCCAAGTTTGTTGAAGATCTAACAAATGATGACATTCGGAAGGTTTGCAACTAAATAGAAAATTGATTTTTATTTTATTTGAATTAACTTCAGGATCGTTAATCTGTTGAAGTTTAGTTATATAATTTTAAAAATTAACAAGTTTTGTTATTAACAACCCCGTTCTCTCTTCAATATTTTACTTCTGCCGGTGTTTCTCAAGAGTTAAATTGGGTACATAATCGAGTGGCAGGAGGTAATTTTTTTTAAAATATTCTTAACACTGCCACAGAGTCAAAATCAGAATTTCCCATCCATTAGATTCTTCCTTTTCTAGTTAGCATTAGAAAATAATATCCACATAAGTGTCTTTTATGTCCAAGAAAAGTAGTATCTGCATCTGTTAAGTTAAAGGCTATTCAATTTCAGATCATTTATAATTTTTATAATTCTTTATTAATATTGAATGAATTGAATTGTGTGTGACTTCATTCTATATCTGTTATAATTCTTTACTAATTCACAGCGAAAATAAACTAGATCCTAATTATGGCAACGAGAATATCGAAAAAAGAAATGCCAAACGAGATTACAAAAGAGCACTTACCATAAAACCCCGTAGACCCAAAATATTTAAACTCTCCAAAATTAATTTCTAAGTAATTAGAAATTAATTATAATTTAAATGCAAAAGTGAAATTACACTCTTACTCAAAAGCACACTAAATAATTAAGGGTGAAGGGATTTATATAGCCTTCCAAAAAGTTGTCAAAACTCATTATTTCCGATGTGGGATAAAATTATCGCCACAAACAATATTGATGTTTTTGTCTTCTAGATAGCGAGTGATATCTAGAGTTTTTCTATCTTGTTTGTTGCTTTGCCACTTTTCAATTAATGATGCTGAAGTTTATATGCCAGGGTACATGCTTTTCTTGTTAACTTAGCTTCGGTGTTTAATTTATGAGATTCTGTTTCAAATATAATTATATTCTTCCTGTATAGAATTTGCCACGGTTCCAGGCCGAAAATCTGGAGCACAATAAATCTGTGTTTGAGAAGGTTAGCGCAATGGCAGAACGAAAAGGATGCACCCCGTCACAGCTGGCTCTGGCCTGGGTTCACCACCAAGGGAACGATGTGTGTCCAATTCCCGGAACAACTAAACTCGAAAATCTCAACCAGAATATTGGAGCTTTATCGGTAAAACTCACACCTGAAGAAATGGCTGAGCTTGAAGTCCTTGCTTCAGCTGATACGGTCCGAGGCGACCGATATCCAAGCGGTTTCCCAACATGGAAGAACTCTGAGACACCACCCCTCTCTTCATGGAAAGCCTAAGGTCATACCTCCCTATAAAGTTGCTTTGTATGCTTATGGACTTTGTCATAGCGTGTTTAGGTCTGCTATCTGTGTGTATATTGTATTACAAATCTAAGATCATTAAAAAAAAAGAAGCATAATTTATACAGCTGAAAGTTGTCAAAATGTCATTAAATGTCATAACTGATACTGTTGCTGGGACGATGTCTTGTTTGTAGATGTACTGTACTCAAATGTGAGAATGTTTATGATAATGGAGTTTCATCTTTGAATTATTAATGGAAAGTTTGCTACATTCTTGGGGAACAATCAGAAAATGGTATCGCCTGAGCAGTGATGTAAGTTGATATGTTTTTCTACCAAAACATATGTTGATCTGACATTTCGATTTAAGAAAAAACACGTGTAAATTACTAGCAAGATCTATCTAAATCTAACTACCCCACTATTTCTTGGTTTTAGACTTTAGAAAACAAAACCAACGACAAATGTAGTTCATCAAATCAATTGAATCAGCCCAATTTCATCGGTTTATGCATAGAATAATGCAACAATCCAATAGTTGACCAAATCAGCGTCACACCAACTTATTATGCGGAATTTTTTTAAAGGATATTTGATTAATTTTATATTGTTGAAGTGTTTAAACGTTGTCGTTTATAATATTTCCTTTAATTTTCTCTTTAAATAGGGTCATTACACCACCTTTTCAGGCTAGTGTGTGCATTTGTTTCAGCAAATTATTCTCTCCCTTTGTCATTCATTGTATTAAAGCATAGGCTTTTTTCTTCCTCCTGATTGATTGCCAATGACGTATTCTTCATCTTCATCGAAAGGTTTATCCTCCTGTTTTAATGTCCAATCAACATTACCCCAGATATTGTGCCAACTACTCCGGTGAGTGGAGTAAGATTTTCTTCTCAAAGTTCTTCCAATGTTAACGGCTCCCGAATCCCCCACATTCCTCAAATCTCTCAAACCCTACCCACCCCTCAAAATACTCCACCACTAAATCCTCGATGTAACCCATTTTATTTTTTGATCACAAATATGAATTTTATTAACAAATAGCAGCGATGTTAAGCCTTAAACAGAAGCAAGAAACTCGTAAGTTGTACGACGAGAAAGAAAGAGTGAGAATAAACACCATGATTTATAGTGGTTTGGTCCGACCTACTCCACTTGCAAAGAGGGAATCTCCTTGCTTAGTCAATATTATTAGAGATCAGAAAAGATACAAGAATCATACAAATAGGTATGCACAAAGATCAAGAGAGGTAAACCAGGAAGTGCATGAGAGTAAAACTACCAATAACTTAAGATAAAGACCATGGAGATGGCTAGAACACAGCTTCAACGTGGCAACTCACCTCTCCAATGGCCAAGCTTAAACAATCCAAGCAGCAATGTCGTTTCTCTGGTGAAGCTTGACCACGAACAGATCATCGCCTCCTCTATGTAACTGTCTTCCTCTCTCTCTTTTCTTCTCTTTTCAAAAGAAGTCACAAAAAATAGATATAGGTTTATTTTCACCAAAGAGATGAATTTGTATGGACTACCCAACTTAAACACATGGGTAAAGACATTTAACTCAACCAATTTGGGTTTATTCATGTTACAACAACTAACAGAGTTCACGAACCAATATTACGAAGGAACAGGTGGTCCAAAATAATTCTACAGAGAGGACCAATAAAAAATAAAGTTGGAGTAGATAATACACAACGAAAGTGGTGGGCCATTATAAATTCAGCCCAAATAATACAAAGTAATAATGAAAGCAACTCGAACAATCTCCACATTGATTTCATAATTACCATGAAACCAAAGTGTACCTCTCTGTATAGAACAAAACAGAATCACCCTATATCAAGATGCAATAATCTCACACATAAGCTAAAATTTTCACATGACAAGATTTAGTGAACATATCAGCGGGGTTCATGTCAGTGAAAATTTTCTTAACAGAAACTAAACCTTTGTTAATTGCATCTCTGATATAATAAAAACAAACATCAATATGCTTAGCTCTTTTGATGTGTGTGATTTTTAGATAAATGAAGGGCACTTTGACTATCACAGTGCACAATTACAGCGATATTACTACAACTCAATTATGAAATTATACCTTTGAGCCATAAGAACTCTTTAATAGCTTCAGTCAAAGCAATATATCCAGATTCTGTGGTTGACAAAGCAACAATAGATTGTAAAGACACTTTCCAACTAATTGTGCAATTAAAGAATCTAAAGACATATCCAGTCAAAGACCTATGCTTATCAATATCAGCAACATAATTAGCATCCACAAATTAGTCAATTTCAAAAAAAAATTATTCCTAGACTTTATATTTGCTCTACCATAGACAATGCATAAATTTGAATGAGATGCAAGGTATTTAACCATCTATTTAACAGCATTCCAATGTTGCATTCTAGGATTAGCTAAAAATCTACCTAAAACACTTAAAGGTTGTGCTAAATTAGGCCTAGTACACACCATAGTACACATTAGACTCCCAACAATATTTGCATATGGAATATTATGCATATTTTCAATATCACTAGGTGTTTGAGAGGAGTCAACAAATGACAACTTTAAATGTTTACCAAAAGGTGTACTTACTCTCCTAGCCTCATGCATCCCTAAACGTTTGACTAGCCTTTCTATATAATCATGTTGAAACAAATATAGTTTCTTTTCTTTCTGAACTCTTCTAATATCAATCCCTAGGATTCGTTTTGCTTGCCCCCTCAATCTTTCATTTCAAATTCTCTGCTCAAAAGACTCTTTAACTTAACAATTTTATCCATGGACTTGCAAGCAATTAACATGCCATCCACATATAGAAGTAAATAAACAAAACAGAATGCTAAAATTCTTTTAAAATAGACACAACTATCATATTTACTTCTATTAAAGTTTATAGACAACATATAAGTATCAAACCTTTTATTCCATTGATGTGGTAATTGCTTCAATCCATATAAGGACTTTTTAAGAAGACAAACCTTGCCTTCTTGTTTGGAACTCTCAAAACCGAGTGACCGATCCATATAAATTGTCTCATCAAGCTCTCCATGTAAGAATGTAGTTTTGACATCCATTTATTCCAACTCAAGATCATAGTGAGGAACAAAAGCAAGCAATATATGAATAGAGGTGTGTCTCACAACAGGAGAAAATACTTTATCATAGTCTATGCCCTCTCTTTGAGTAAACCCCTTAGCTACTAGTCTAGCTTTAAATCTACGTTTGTTCACATTATTTAGGTTTTCTTTTATTTTATAAATCCACTTGCAAACCTACAGCTTTAGTCCCTAATGGTTTGTTAACAAGAACCCAAGAAAGATTTTTAATCAAAGAGTCATACTCTTCTTTCATGGCAGCCCACCAATTTGATCTATTCTTATCATTTGTGGCTTCCTTGAAAGATTGTGGTTACTAAATTTACAAACTCATTTGCAGAAACTAAGGCATAGGAAAGAAGATCAACATACCCATATCTAGTGAGAACTCTTGTGGTTCTTCTTTCTCTATCCCTAGTTAATTGATAATCAGCTAAATGGTCACCATCCACCTCTTTCTCAACGTCTACTTTATTAATCGTGGTTTGATCCAAAGCAGTAGGTGTAGTATCATGATCAAAAGGTTGATGCTCTACTTGAACATCTTGGGAAGTAGTGTGAGGTGGGACTAAAATAGTTTCTATGGTTAAAGGTATTTCACTATGTTAGCTTTATGAGCTTCAATCATACTATATGTTTTGATGATAACAAACAGTTAAAATTTATCGATGATTAGTGATTTTAAGTATTCGCAGCATAGAGCTCGAAAAGACGATTCCAACGCATTTTGAGTCACTCAAATTGGATGTCAAATGAATAAGTTACGATCAAAAGAAAATTGAGCAGAAGTTAGAAATCTTGACACTCGCGGGACGCAAATGTTCATTGTTGTTCTAGCATGAGTTCGAGTCCTACCAAACACTTTTATGCTTTCATTTTCTTTCCATTTTTTTTAAACTAGCCGTTATGCTTTCTTTTTCCATCTTTTTAATCACAACCATTCATCCTCTTAACCTAGATCTAATGGCCAAATTTAATTTCAATTTTGACATTCTTTGAATCTAAAATTATCCTATAAATTCCAACCATCTTTCTTCTACAAAATACACTTTTGAATGTTGGAAAATCTCTCCTAAGCCACCATTGTTGACATCTTCAAAGCTTCAAATTCATTGCAATTCTGTGAGTGATTTTCTGAGAGATTAGATTGTTGTGAGTGCAAAATTATGTATCTACTATTGTGAGAGTTTGTATTTGTGTGTAAGCTTTATATTTACCTTACTTTATTGGGTATTTGTAATAAGGTGTGTGAGACCTTGGGATTATGAGAGTGGTTTAATCCTGATCCCAAAAAAGGATTGTAGTGGTTTGATCCTAAACCTGTTAAAAGGATCGATAGTGGTTTGATCTTGAACCCGGTAAAAAGATCGATATAGGTTGGATCCTGAACCTGCAAAGAATCAGTAGGGAGTTTACTTTTGTGCCCGCAAAAAGAGTAATCAACCAGTTTGATTCTCACCCATAAGAGAGTTGTTGCAGTCAAATACCCAAGAAGGAGTCTTGGAGAGTGGAGTATGAATTTTCAAACCACTATAAAATTTTCAGTATCATTCTTCTCTCTATACTTTTAAAATTTATGCTAAATTACTTTGTTGATTAGAATACACACTTAGTTAAATAGTTTTATATTTCTTATTATTTAAAGGGTGCTATTTAGATCAGTTTCAATTATATTATTTTTGTCTAAATTGATAGAAAAAGTTTTAATTTTTTTAAGTAACCCTATTCACCCCCTCTAGTGTTGTCATACGACCCAACAATTGGTATCAGAGCCTGGTGCTTTTCTTTATTCTGAAAATCATTTTTGAAAATTACTTTGTTTGATACACATTGTTTGAGTTCCACTCCAATAATTGGTATCTAAACGAGATGCTCTTGTTTTCTAAATTAAAAAAAATGTATTGAATTGATGTTTTTTTAAATTGTTTATTATTATTATTTTATTTAAGCTGGAATTTTATTTTTTTCTTAACAAAAAGTTTGAAAAATTGAGTTTTCAAAGCTTGTTCTATTAAAAAATAATTTTCTTTGAAAAACTTATTTTGAAAATTATTTTTGGCTTGCTTTATTGAAAAATATTTTCTTTAAGAGGCCAAATCTTCAAAACTATTTTCTTTCTTAAAATATAATTTTCTTTAAAAAATCGTTTTGTTTGAAAACAATTTTTTAAAAATTTGTTTTCCATTAAATTCTTTTTCAAAATTTATCTTTCTTGAAACTTAAATGTTTGAGCATATGGCAAACATTAGAGTTAGTGGTCAAATTGAATATCCTGCTTGTACATCTAACAATTTTCTTGATGTGAAGGAAATTTCTAAAATTAGAAATCAAGAAAATTTTCATTGATCAAAAAAAGAAAATTTTCGAGAATCTCATTGGTCCTTAATGACTCATACCGATGATGAAAGTGACGACAAAGAGGTAAGTAAAGAAAATCCTTCTTATGATGAGTTTATGGATGCCTACAGTGAAATTAAATTTGAATTTGAAAAATTAGACTCTAAATACATAGCTATTAAAAAGAAAAACACAAAATTAGCTCTTGAAAATAATGAGTTATCAAATGAGTTAAATTGTGTGAAAGAAGAAAATGAAAAAATTAATTCATCGTCTCGAGAATTGAAAAATGACTTGAATGCTTTAATTGTTGAAAATAATTCTTTGGGTGAGGAAAATCCATGCTTGAAATTAAATGTCAATGATGTCAAAAAGCATAATGAAATTGCAATTGAAATTGATTGTGTTGATGAAAATCATGCTTTGTTAGATAAGATTAAATTTCTTGAGCATGATGCTTTTGAGTTGAATGAACTTGTTAAAGCTTTTAGAGAGAAATAGTCAAATCTATTGAATGAGCTTAATTGTGCTAAGGAGTCCATTAAGAAATTGACAATAGGAGTATACAAATCAGATAAAATTATTGACATCGGAAAACCATTAAATGACAAAAGAGGTCTTGGTTATGTCGATGAGAGTGTTACTCCATGTAGTTCTAAAACCACATTCGTTAAAGCCTCTTCTATATTGCATAACAATACTTTGCCTAATACTGTGCCAAAATGTAATGTGCATAAGCATGATGCATCAAAATTTGTTCATAATCATTATCATGCTAGATCAAAATCTATGCATAATCATGTTGAAATTAATTTTGTGCATAAATTTATTCATATTTGTCATTATTGTGGAGTTAAGGGTCATATTATATCAAATTGGTATAAATTAAAAAATATTTTTAGGAGAAATTTTCATAATTAAAACATTATGCATAGAGATTTTGTAAAAGAAAAATTCTTGCATTATATTACATGCTTTTATTGTGGCAAATTTGGTCATAAAGCTTCTACATGTTATTTGTCTAAATTCAATGTTATGAATGTTGGAACTAAAAGGAAATGGGTTCCAAAAATTGATATTAACTTACAAGGACCCAAACAAGTATGGGTACCAAAATCTATTTGTTAAATTATTTTGTAGGTGTATTTGCAATTCAAGATTATTTGAACTACAAAATAAAAGTTCCATCAAAAGAAAAGTCTCTTATTTGGTAACTTTATTTATTTAAATTTGAATTTGAATACAACGGGATATATTTGATGATTTTATCTTTGAATTTGAATTTTTTTTACTCTCTCTTGGTTTTCAAATGGCAAGTTTTTTATTTAGTAAGTTTTATTTGAATTTGAATATTGAATTAATTTGAGATATTTTATGATATTATCTTTGTATTTAAAGTTTATTCTCTTGGATTGTTTAAATGGAAAGATCCTATATTTATTTTGTGATCCATTTACTATTTTTGATAGTTTGATATTTTTTATGCATATTGGATTTAACTTTTGTATGTGTTTAATTATTTGTCTGATGAAATTTATTATTGCTATTTTATTTGTGGTTATTTTAATTAATTGAAGTGTTAGCTCATTTTTCAGTAAGTGAAAGTTGTCTTAATATTTTATTTGATATTTATTTGTTATATTATTTTAGAAAATTTGTTTAGCCTATGATTGCTACGCAAATTATGTTTAATTGATGAAATTGTTTATTGATTTTTTTAGATTTATTTATTACTTGATGATTGAAATTGATGTTTTTTAATTATTCTTTGTATTGATATATGAAACATTATTATTTGGCTTTTATTATTTGTATGTGATACTGTATTATTTGAGTCTAACTCTTACAATTGGTATTAAATTGTTTTGCGTTAAATTTGTTATCACATTATTTTTTTTTAATCTTTATAAATGCTTTATGAGCTGGAAAGTTAATTATCTAATTAAAGCTTATTATATGTTTTGCTGATTTTTTTTAAATTTATTATGATATTTGATAAATAGTTATCAAATTCTTTTTGGTAGGAAGAATATGTGAGATTGTTTATCTTTTCTTGAATCTCTATTGGTTGTTATTAATGTGTATTTTTGTGTATCTCATACGTTTCTTAATTAGTATCTTTTTAATATTTGGGATAATATCTTTTGTGGCAATTTTTTTTATATTTATTTTGCTTGAAATAAAATTGATACAACATAAATTTCTTATCTTCACTATTCTTATAATTGATATATGTTGTGAAATTTCTTGTGTATTAAAGTCCTTAATTATTTTACTTGCATCCCAAGTTTTAATTTGTATCTTACATTGCCTAATCTTTTGAATCTTTCTTATTGTGTGAAATTTGAAAGAATTCCTTGATTGATATTAAATTCATTTACTCTTAGAATATTTTTTTTCATGGTTTATTTATTGTGATTATTTGAGTTATTGAAACGACTTAAAATTGTTTAATCCTTTAGTTAAGTTTATTGATGAAACTCCTTGAAATTTCTTGATATATGTTGGAGTATGCTTATTTTTTGGGGGAGCAATACCTCTTAGAAATGAGAAATTCTTTGTTGGCTTAATTGTGAACTAATCTTTTGTAATATTTTTATTCTTAATTATGAACTTGATATTATTATTTTTTATTATGATTTACTTTTCTTGTGACATTACACTTTTGATATGAGCTACATGTCTAAATATTTCTTTACCCTTATGCGATCTTTCTTGTCTCATAGAATTAGAAAGAGTATTTATTCATGTGTTAATTTTCTATGTGACTCACATGTTTAGGGAAAGTAACTTATTTGACCTATATTTATTGTTTTCTTGATATCATTAACTTAGACTTGAATTTGAATTTTAAATTACACATTTTTATGAATTTATTATGTTCAATTTTATGTGTTGATGAGTTATTGAAAATATCATATTTATGGTTATTATCATTTCTCAAATTGATTGACTTTA
>JAOANK020753596.1:0-10966 GCA_026257165.2 Telfairia occidentalis | reverse complement strand
AGCTAACCAACATTCGTTAACTAACGGGTCACTCTACTAAAGCTCGTAGCTGCACTCTCCTCACTATAGATATATTTCTGTCCATTTGATATAGCCATGATTAGTAAGTCGACCCTTCACAGGTTGTTCGTAATCTCAACTGGGTCAAATTACCCTTTTTACCCCTAGATTACCTCTTGTTCCTTAAGTACCACTGACCTTCTAATGAACAACTTGGTTTGTGGTCCAACCACCAAACCAATTCCCTCTCGAGCCAATGAGAGGGTGGAGCTCCTTGTTCAAGACCTAGAATTAGCACTCAAGGGAACAACCTCTCTACTATCCCCAAAGACGGGTATGAGTGAATTCCATCTTGAAGGACTATGTCCCCAGCTATCTACTCGGTCTTACCCCTGAAATGGAAGGTATATTGAGCAGGCGCTGTTGGGCCTCTCTCACCATGCAGATGTAAGGATTATCCTGAATAAATAGTAGCATAGTTAGCTCAGGATTAAGATCGAGTTACCTAGGTCATCAGTTTGAAATTAGTCAGTGTTTTTAATAAACGGTGCATAAGAAACATTGACTATTTCACGGTCCTTTCTTATGCAAACTCATTACATAGGACGCCCCCACTCACATGTCTCCACATGAACGATTTAGGATCACATCGTTTGTATCATATACAAAGTGGGCTGCGTCCCATAATGTCCCCAGGAGAAGGTAGCCTAGTCCTTATACTATAGACCATTTTGGCTATTTACGAAAACCTGATCCACTTTTATGTCTCTACACAAAGTTCAAGTACTCATTTTAATTACCATGAGTTCTTAGTTTATTGGATTTATATAGTTATACTTAACCATTTACTTTATTCAATAACAACTTTATTGAATAACTTCAATAACTACTTTATTGAAAAATAAAAATATGTTCACAACGTTTACATAGCACGAGTTTTAGGACATAAAACCCAATAGGATTTGGGTCTTGTGGAAGCTTGGGGATTTTTGTTTCACGTCGGCGTGCATTGAGGCTCTCTTTATTTATAGGGTCCTTTCAGAGATTGGTACGTGGCTTACGATGCAGTTGCTTTATGTTTATGTGTCATTTTTGGCAACAGACTAATTAACGGTGCGGCTTGAGTTGGTTGAGGTATGTGCGCGGTGGGATTCTCTAGGTATTGTGATGGGTGAGTTTAATGCCATTCGGGAATCTTTTGAGACTTCCGGTGGGATACCTGTCCAAGTTGAGATGGAGGCTTTTGATCAAATGATTTTTAAGGCTGATTTGGTAGAACTGGGTGTTCGAGGCACATGGTTTACGTTGTCCAACCATCACGATGATGTTGCTGCCATTTTGAGGCAGTTGCATCAGGTATTAATTACCTCTAGATGTGTGGATAGTTCCCCAATGTTTGAGGCGTAGGCCCTTTGTTGGGAGACTACAGATTACTCTCCCTTACTTTTCTCTTTTATCCCCTTGGTTGTCCCACTCTTTCCAATTCTTTAATCACTGGGCTGAGGAGCCTGACTTCCTTGACATAGTGTGGGAGGTTTGGCAGTGGAATCTGAAGTTCTCCCCTTAGAAAGGGTTCATGCAAAATTTGGGGGCCCTCGAGCCTATTTGCGAAGGAAGTTTAGCTTTTCTCTTGAATCTCTCGGTTAGGAGGTCGCTCAGGCCTACTCGAAGATAGAGGTTGCTCAAGTGGCTTTCTCCCAGGATCCCACCTTTTTGAATTTGTACATAAGTTTTAGGGCCTAGGATAGGCAGGAGGAGGCATATGCTCTTCAAAAATCTAGAGTTCAGTGGTTAGCCTTGGGGGATTAGAATTTTTCTTTCTTCCATCATTATGTCAAGGGTTGTCAGATAAGGAATCAGTAGCTTCTATGGAGGATGGGATGTGTGGTCTTCTGACCTCATATGAGGATATTGTCATTGCTGCTATTGACTTCTTCAAAGGTGTCTTTGGGGAGGTAGATCGTGGCTATTGGGATCTCACTAGTCTGATTTCGAGCATTATGGATTTAACTTGGCTTGAGGGGTGTGATGAAGATTTGTGTCATCCGTTCTCTTGGAAGGAGATAAAAGATGTGCTATTTGCTATTTCGGCAGGTAAGGTCGCTGACCTTGAGGTGTTCTTGGTAGGTTTTTTCAAGGTGGCCTAGCCTGTTGTTGGAGAGGATTTTTGCCAGGTTGTTCTTCACTTCTTTGAGACCTTCTATTTGCCCCGTGGGTTGAATGCGACCGCTCTCACTCTGATCCCTAAGGTTCCAGCTCCTATAGGCTTTGGGGACTATCATCCGATCTCTTGCTATAATGTGTTATACAAGTGCATTACAAAGGTTTTGGCTAGTAGATTGAGAGTCTATCTCCCAAGGTTTATTAACCTTAATCAGTCGGTATTTGTCCAGGGTTGCAGCATTGTAGATAATATCCTGTTGTGCCAAGAGCAGGTGGGGGGTTACCATTTACGCAGAGGCGTGCCTCGGTGCCTTTTAAAGGTGGACCTGTAGAAAGCCAATGACTATCTGCATTGAGATTTTCTTTTTGGTACGTATCCGGCCATTGTTACCCCTCCCAAGCTCGTCAATTGGGTTTGGGCACATTTTACCTCTCCTATGTTCTCTATGAAGATTAATGGCTCTCTTGAAGGTTTTTTCCCGAGCCGTCGGGGGTGCCGACAAGGAGATCCACTGTCCTCCTATTTGTTCGTCACTACTGTGGAGGTCTTGTCTCAAATGCTACATCAAACCCTGGTGGACTTCTGATTTCACCCTCGCTGTGAGTCTTTAGGTCTGACTCATTTGGCTTTTGAAGGTGACCTCATGGTGTTCTCTGGTGGGGACTACACCTCTCTAGCCTTTATTAGAGACCTGGATTGTTTTCGCGATCTTTCTGGGCTCCAGGCAAACACCCGTAAGAGCTCTTTCTTCGGTAGTGCTTTGCCCAAGGATGGAGCTCAAGAGTTAGCTGATTTTTTGAGGTTTTAATTGGCGTCCCTTCCAGTTAGGTATCTTGGGTTTCCTCATCTGTCGGTTTGCCTGTCTTATCGGGATTGCAGACCGTTGCTAGAACATATTGTGACTAGGACTCTGATAACTATTTCTATCAAAAAGAGAGTTATTGGGAGTCTTTTTGGATCGAATTCATCTTATTCTTGAATGGATTTCCCTTTAATTTACGAAGTAATTGCTTGATTTATCTTTGTTTGTTTATAATAATTTTAAGAGTCTTTAGATTGATACAACATAATATTTAAGACACCATTTGATTCACATTTAGAAAAATTGTACATAATCGATACTGATTCTGGGTATTTTGTTGAGCAGGAAATTGATGGAGCAATATTATAGCAAAACAGTTGATCGAGCAATTATCCAGCAAAACGGAGACGTAAAATTCACACGAAGATAACGAAAATTCAAATATGGAAATTATCTTATCTCTTACGATAAGATAATTTGGAAATTATCTCTTACGATAAAATTCAAATATGGAAACTATCTCTTACGAAATTAATCCACTATTAGATGTGAGCCAAGTGTTCGATTTGACCTAATAAGTTTCCTAATCACAATAGGAAGCATATAAAAGAGAAAAGGAGACTACCAATTAAATGGATCTGAATCTTGAAGTCTAATGATCAATTTTCTATTTTCAGTATTCTTCCGTCAGGGTTTTTCATAGTTGCTGTTACTTTTCTTTCCGTAGAGAAGAGTTGAAGAAGAAGAACTCCGTGGAGCTTAAGAGAAGAAGTAATTCTACTCACTGCATCCGTTGATAAACTGATTCTACAACTCCTTAGGATTTGACGCATTATGTTTTCCTTGATTATTTTCATTATCGTTTTACTGCCTTTTCTTTATTTTAGCATGAACTAAATCATCTCTGAGTGAGGATTAAGGGAAATGTTGTTGAACTGATTTTAGCTTCGAAGTAAAAGTTGTTATATTTATTTATTTTATAAGTGTTCTTATTGCTTAATGTTTATGCTACATGGCCAACACACATAAATATCATCTCTAAGTTTTAGATGAAGCGTGGGGAGTAGATTTCTTTTAAAACACATGAGCCTCTAGATTAAGTTAGTTCCTGGCTAAGTAGGGAGGTTAGGAATAATCACTAGCCTAATGCACGAAAACACAAGTTTAAATCAGATAAGTTAGTGAAAATTATCTTAAGATACTTGGGAAATCTAGAAGAATTCTGAAAGACTATTGTTGTGTTAATTGATCCTACAATTCTTTTACTTCAACATTCTAGGTCAGGGAAAATAGCATGTTACCTTAATTCGAACTCATTCATCTTCATCTTTACAACTGATCAAGCATTCTTTTTATTCTATCATTTAATTTAATTTAGCATTAGTTATAAAAATCCATCAATCATTTACTCTTGTCACTTTTAAATTCACTAAGAGATTGAGTACAAATATGTTAAAATCTACCTCTAATCCTTGTGGATACGATACAAACATACTTATTACTTACTTTAGATTGTGTACACTTGCACATTCATTTGTGTGATTTCATCATTCACATACACACATGCAAACACACTCGGTCATGGACTTTCCGGTCCTTGTCTTATGGTGGGCCGTTGCAGTTGGTTCGGTCGGTGTTACAAAGTTTTTAGATTTTTTAGGCTAGTGCTTTTGTGCTCCCAGACTAGGTAGTGCATGACGTGGAGCGGCTACTCCATTCCTTCCTTTAGAGGGGGAAGGTGGGAGTCGTAGGTGGGGCTAAGATCGCTTGGTCTGAGGGCTACCTTCCTTTCGAGGAAGGAGGATTAGGTATTCGACATTTAGGCTCTTGAAACTTAGTTGCTATCATGATGTATCTCTTGCTTCTTTTGGTTAGGGCAAGGTCCTTGTGGGTGGCTTGGGTAGAGGTCTATGTGTTGCAAGGAAGGAGTCTTTAGGTTGTCTCCCCGTCTCCTCAACTTTCTTGGTGCTGGCAGGCTATCCTTACTGTGCGCGATCAGTTGATGGAGTTAGTGGAATTCTCTATTAGAGATGGGATGCATATTTGAGCTTGGTTCGATCTTTAGTTACCCAATGGTTCAGTTGCCCCTCGCATGGGAGAGAAGGTTATTGATGATGCAAGTAGCTCATGGGGGGCTAAAGTGGTTGATTTCATTTTACCTGACGAGACATGGACTTGGCCTCAAGGTTCTAAGGAGTTTTGGACCTATCTGGCCAAGTGCTCCAAATTGTTTCGAAGCTTGGAGTTAGGAATTGTCCTTGGTGGCTTCCCCGACATCAGGAGTTTACATTGTGGCTAGTGCCTATGAGACCTTACGACTGAAGGGGCAGAAGGTGTTCTGGTTTCATCTCTGGTGGTTTGGTGGCAATATCCCGTGAAATGCCTTTATTTCTTGGCATACTATTTGTTACCGGCTTTATACTCGGAATCGTATCTCTCAGTGGGACAAGTTTGTTTCTACTTCTTGTCTTCTTTGTGATGCAGGTGTGGAGTCCAGGGACCACTTTTTCTTCTTATGTCAGTTTGGAGCCCAACTATGGGGGAGCCGGTTAGGTGGAGTGAGTCCTCTCATTGCTTTGCTTGGTGGGGCATAGAGCTGTGTTGGGTTTCTCAAAGGAGTCGTGGATCTTCCTTGAGGTGAAGAGCTTAAAGACTTGCGTGGTGCGTGGTGGTCTATGTCATCTAGTTAGAGTGTAACATCGCTTGCATGGCGGGGTGGCTCACCCAGTGATCGTTATTATCCAGCTTGCTCGTGCTACAATGATTGTTCAATGTGCTTCTTGGCGTGGTATTTGCTCCACTAGTTTGTCCCCTTGGGATCTTGGGTAGCTTTGTTTCTTTCCGTGTTTCCTGACCGAGGATGTGGGTGTTCGTTCTTTGTTTCCTTGCCCAAGATTTGGGCTTGGTGGGGTTTTTGTTTTGTGTGTGTGGGTCTTTCTCTGCTTTTGCACTGTTGGTTTTGACTTCGGTGGTGGCTTGCAAGGGTTTTTGCGTTCATTTGTGGTGATTTCCTATCTTCTACTATGCTTTTCGGGGAAGGGGGGAGAGGCTTCCAAGGGGTCTCTTGCATTTTACTTCCTTTACGTTTCTTCATGCTTCCAGTCAGGGTCATGATAACTTATGATTTGCTGAGTCTTGCATGTGGGGGAGAAATACTGGAAAGAGGATAACATACTTCTGGCATCGGTTAGTTCAAATCCTTCTTTGATTCCTCTACTTTCTAAGCACCTAGCACTCCTGGTTTAAAATTCTGGCTTGGCCTACTATTTTTTTATGGTACTTATGGCTGAATGGCTATGAAGGTGTACTCTTCCTTTCGTAATTATCCTCTAGTCTTTTGCTCAACTTTGCCCATTCGCCTCACTTATAAGATTGGAGGGAAAATGAGTACTGCCTAGTTATGATGTGCACGTCTTGACTAGGCTCCTTAAAAAGAAAAAGAAAGAAGGAAAAGGAAAAAATAATAATAATAAAATGAGGGGTTAGATGTGAAAGACAAAGCCTAGAGTAGTCCTTTCTTTAGTCTACTGGGCTCTTTATGTCTTGATCAGGTTTGGTTAGCACACATAAATAGGGAGAATTATAATTAACCTTGAACTGTCTCATAGATGGAATATGGTTGGTCATTTCTTGTCTTATGTCCATTGCTTATTATGCATTATGGTTGGAGCCCGGACCCTATAAGTTTGGGGTTTTGTTGGGTATGCTTTATGTTAGTATCTGTCTGATTTTTCTTCCCCCTCCTCGGAGTGGGAGTTCTGGTGTTCCTATGTTGCCTTGGCGCTGAGCTGTGGGGTCGTCCTTGTTGTTTTTTTTTTATATATATATTTACCTTTTAAAAAAATATTTTCATTCATATCACACTTAATCAACAAAATAAAGCTGTTGATTTATGCATTCTTTTCGTTGATATTTTAATCATGTTTCATTAAACGATTGGTGTCAATTTTGGTACACCGATTTATCAATCTGTAATTAATCTAAGTACTTCATTCCATCGACATCTAGTATACTGATCGCATGACATCGTGTTATACTTATAAACTATCGCGTACCTCGATAATACATTGCGATGAATAACTTACATTAATTATAATGCTCATTGTTCAAGTATTACGTACCCTGGTAATACATCTCGATGAACGACTTACATGTACTATCGTGTATCCCAATGTACCATGATCTCGTTGAACGATTTGATGTGACATTCTGATACTAAATATCTCGGTCACATATCTCGGTATTAAAGCATGATCGTCATTAGCACGTCTTTACCATCACTCTACCACTATGCTCTCATTCATAGATCCTGTCATTTCCTCTCGAGATCAATTGACATAATACGGACCGTCTTGAATGGGAGTTATATAAACGTTGTCGACCTGAGTATCATCTATCCTAATTTCTAGCTACAAACATTCAACCAAAACAAATGATGTCCAATAAACTATCCGAGTCTATTGTTTTCGTTTCAAGAAACTATACACCACACGATCCATCACCTCCTCCAATCTTCAGATATGAAGGGTCGTTTCGCACCAGGAACCAGGACTACTCACGACCTACTGCTTTGGTTTGGGAATAGTAAATGATGAATATCTAGTGAACGTAGTAGATGACTTTCATTCCATATGGGTCGTTTACTAATGATTCTCTACTCTATGGTGTTATATCTTTCTATCCCAATGTACTTTGCCTTCGGTCTTATTCTTTCTTTTTGGTTCTTATTTTTTCTTAGATTGGCCTGTGGATACCTTTAGCCGCATTGCATTTAAGCGATGAGCTCGACAATCGGTCTAACCAATCGCGCTATGACACAAATTGGATAAGTCAATTGCGGCTGAAAACGAACATCTGAGATAGCGCCTAGGCTAAAGGGATGCAACGATTAGACACCTGACTAAAGAAAATGTAGCGCTTAGATCTAGAGTCCAAAGTCTGGAGGCCTACCACCCCATTCCAACCCTCCCCTCAATCCTAACAATTAATTTAATAAAATGTTAGAATTCATGAACATCGCGTTTGTTTGTTTTTATTCCTTATATTTTTAATAGAACATCTTGTGGAAAACAACATCATCAATTAGTAAATTTAACAATGTTCCCTATAACCCTTGAATCACTAATTCTAACAAATTACACCATGGACTATTAATTTAAAAAATGTAATTTGAAATTCAAACAGTTCGAAATAATTGAAACACCAAAATGAAGTCTTCATTGTTCTTTATTGTGTTTAACTCAAGAAACAAATTTAAGGGTTTGATTAGATCTTTTATTCATTTGCTCGAAAGAAGGTAGTGATTAGATGTATACATTGCTACCAACATACAAAGAATAATCAGGAGAAAATTCAATGATGCGATGCGTTGATACAATAACAAATTATGCTTTGTTTGATATCACTAACCATTAATTATTTACTGACGCAATATTCAGTGGTTTGAAGTGACGTAGGCATAGTACTCATTGATCGCATTAGTATAGTGATATTTAAATTCAATCTAATAACAAAATTCTTAGAATTTGAAATACAATTAATTTGAAGTGATGTGTGTGACATGCAACGTTTGGACTGTAACTCAATTTTCGGTACTTGTAACAAGGCGATGTGATTGCATAACTCGATCTCATCAACAAACAAGGGTTTTTAAAAAAACAACTTTATTTCGTATGAAACGATCATTTGGTTGTTGTAATGATGCCCCTGTAATCAATATGCATTAATGAAAATTTTGACCAACCATCACATATTCGACCATTTTAAATAGGCTATAATGTTGGAGCCCTATTCACTTTCAAACTATAATCAAAGGAAGAAATGGTGGATAATAATGCCTCCACTTCAACCCTTGTCGAAAATGAGTGCTCTCCTCTAGACCACATGGATGGAAGGTAGTTCTGGTGGATGATAACATAAGAAGCCACCATCTATCATCCATATGAGGTTGATCATTGATCGCAGCACACGGTGTACAAATACTGCAGTGTACGGGTCAGTTTTAGTATAGTGAACTTGAGTGTACGAGTGTCGTCCTCAAGATTGGGTTTCTAATTTGATTAAGTACCATGAATAGTCATACCTCATTTTATCTAGGGAATCCGTTATTGAAGGGAAATCTAAGTTACACTACTCTTACTCCAAGATAAATGGAGGACACATAAGGAGAGTGTGCCCTAACCGAATTGACATGCTTTGTGACCCTAACTTTTCTAACAACGGACCTTTCTATTGCCATGCAATTATAAGCTGAGTTTAACTAACATTTGGCTCCCCCTCTCGAGGTTACCTAATCTCTCACTAAGCACACAGACTCAACTTCTCGGTCTATTACCTGAGGAGTTATAATTTTCAATGCTTTTCCCTAATTTTCATATTCCTATTTTCCTTCCCTTGATGTACCCCTCCCCCCAAAAACTATTAATTTTAATGATTTTTCTTTTTTTCTTTTTTTTTTTGTTCAGAACTTCTACAGTACTGATTAATATCAAAATAATATTAAAAAAATAATATTCTTAATATTTAGAAACTTAACAATCAAATGGTAAAAGTGTGAAGAGAAATTGAAAGTAGGGACCAAATGGAAAATATAAAACGGTTGTTGAATGATTGTCTTATTTAGTTAATCGAAATGATCGTTAACTCAAATGCTTTGCAATTGTCACAAAGCATACGACAGTATGCCTTCCTATGCATGTTCATTCATTATATATACTATCAAATGCTTCTGTGGTATTCATTCATTTTCAATTTTTAACAAAAGCCATCCATCGTTAGGTACAGACTGGTGTAGTCAAGATATAGATAAAATGAACGGAAGGGCGCTCTGGCTGCTCGTAAGTGAAGAATCGACACTTCTAGACCCTTTGACGAGGATACTACGAAGCTCGCTGAATGTCCAATTAATAATTAAACTTTGTAGGCTCGTTTTATTTTTTTCTTGCGATGTTGCATTTTTGTGTGCTTAAATTTAATTATATTACGTGCGCAGACGAGGATGAGGGCAGCCGTGTGATTTCGTGACTAAGGGACAAGCACATAGACCTTCGTTAGTATATTCAGGTACTGGAGATAGAGAAGGATGTGAAAGATGAAATCAATCGGCTGCAAGGGTTGTCGATGACAATAGCAAGGCCATGGAAGTGTTGAAAATAAGAGCCTTTGTTTGTGGTGTAAGCTTGATAGAAGAAGATTCAAATTGCAAGGCTACAGAGGAGATGAATCTGAATGCTAGCAACTCACCCTTTCACTACTTATCTATCTTGCCCCTCTCGTCTTAAAAAAAGAAAACAAATGTACAATTCATAACATTTAATAACTTGTTATACAAAATCATGTAAAAAAAACAAAAGAAATATTCTAAACCTTGAATTTGTGAGTCAAAAGCAATGCATTAATTAATAAAATTCTAAAAAAAAATAGAAAATGAAATTCAACCCCGCCAACGTCAATTGGGTCGGGTAACACAATAATAATATATAAATCAGGTTGTCAAATTCAAATGTCTACTGCGATCGAGTAGCACGATAATAATAAGTGCATTCTCATTTAATTAATAAAAAATAAATAATTGAACCATCCATTGAATTGCTTCGTTTCAATTTATTCCTTCCCAATTCCTATTACAAGAACATATCAAAATAATAATGAAGAATAAAATTATACTTGGAAAATAACTTATATTTAATAAATAAAATTGTGCTTTGTATCAAAAGTTTTTTTCTTTTTTTGAAGAAATTCAAATAATAGTATTTAATCTTATTAACTAACTAAACTAGTAGGTGGGTGGGCCATAACGTAATAGTAAATAAATAAAAAGAAAGAATTAGAAAATTGATCAATCCGTTGAACTGCTTCGTTTTACCGCGCACTACTTTTAACTCCCAATAATCCTAAAATTTATTGCTCCCCACTACCCCTTACACACTACAACAATTCAGACCTTAGATGTCAGTTGATAATTTATAAACGATGACGGATTGGCACAATAATGACAGTTT
>JAOANK020753491.1:0-10966 GCA_026257165.2 Telfairia occidentalis | reverse complement strand
TGCCTTAGATGTTGTAAGATTTCATGAATGGAACTTGTGTTCAGTATGATTGATAAGATAGTTGGGACCTATGCATGCACTATTGTGTGATGCATTGACTGAAATAATTGGTGATAACCTCCCCTAATTTAGAGGGTCGGTGTTGAGGGTGGTCCTGGCTACACTGATTGAGTGTCATCAATCATCAGCTGGTAGTAGGGCCCCTTAAGAAGTCTCACACTAGTACTCCAGAGGTGGCACATGAAAGGAAGAGGGAGTGCTATCATGGAGAGATTTTATTAAATGACATGTTATAATGAATTGGCTACCAGTGTAGACTGAAAAAATGAATTAGCTCTAGCCTAGTATGAACTATGAATTGACTGGTAGCCCAGACTGAAAATGTTAGAAGTAGGTCTCGCATGAGGATTGCATGGTTGTGTGTGTTTGCATGTCCAACCGTGGGTTTGGTTACTTACTGGGTATGTATTTTACATACTCAACCTTTTCTTTAACTTTTGTTTTTTCAGGTAATGGTACTGGTGATCTGGATGGCTGATGAGGATCGGTTAAGATAGAGCCGTGGTTGAGTCACATGATTTTTCCTCATTTTAAATGATGTATTTTTCATATTCAAAATTATTTATTGAATTTTGTATTATTGAACCATTATGAGTTTTAACATTTTATTTAATTCTTGAGAATTTTTAGTATTATATTATTATGTTTTAAATTGGGATCCCGATAATTTTACATTTAACTATTTTCTCTATTTAATTATGGTTACTTAAATTTCGACATAAAATTTTAAATGCGAAACCCAAGTCATTTGAATATTTTATGCATGCATGATTGTAACGATTCTAGAAATTGAGTCATAAAAAATTGGGTCGTTATATGTGACGACGTTCTATTCTGTGTAAAAACGACCCGCACTACCATGCAGAAGCAGTAGCGGCGTGGGGCTGGGCATAATCCACAGTGGTGGGCAGCTGGGCATGCGACATATCTGGGTTGGGGATGGCTTCGCAGCGCTGGGGAGCTGCACACAGCCCCTTTCCCATGCGAGTCTAGGCGGAAGCAACCCGCTTCTTCTCGTGGGTCTGGGTGGGATCGACTACGTAAGTTCAGGTCGCGTAGATCTGAAGCAGTAATGACAAATCTGGGTTGCTTGGATCTAGCCAGAGTGGAGTGGGAGAAGCCGCAGAGGGCTAAGTAGCCGACGAGTCTTCTTCTATGAGGGTTGACTACTGTGCGTGGAGCGTCGCCGTGTAGGTCTTCCTCTGCGCTCTGCACGAGTCTGGTCAGGTGGCAACATCGGGCTGGGTGAGGGCGCTATCTTCTGCACATGGGTCTTGCATGGAGTGGTGGTGGTTGTGCGGAGTGCCGCCATTGTGGTCGGGGTGGACGTGCGGTGCGTTGTGGCTGCCTAATGTAGGTTTCTAGTTGTCGTTGTATCGCTTCACATTTTCCTACGCTGGAGAAAAAATCATTAAAATCTTAGGGCTCTAATTTTATTTTTGATGAAAGCAAAAAAAAAAAGGATTAAATCGAAAATTAATGTTAAAATCAAGATAAAATCATATCTAAATTATTATTATTACTTTTTTTTTTAAAAAAAAAAGTTAAAAGAAAAAACTAAGATAAGATTAAATCAAAAGTAATTTACAAAATAAAAAATGAAAATTTTTATTAAAGATGGAAAGCAGAAGGTTAATGGAAATAAAGTGTGGTCATGCCTCATCAAAAATGGTCTTCTGTAAAAGGGATAAAAACAATCGACAAAATAAAACCAGAATGCCATTCAATATAAAGTATGGTCACGTCCTATTAAAAATGACTTTCGACTAAAAATTGAACCTTTCCTATTAAAAACACCTGAAAAATTAAAAAAATAAAATTAAGCGAAAACTAATAACAAGAATAAAGATATGATTTGAGTTGCCTCCCAATAGCGCAATTGTTTAAAGTCGTTATGCTCGATATGGCCATGAGAAATTTCAGTCATCTATGTAGGTGGGGTGTTCTAAAGGAAAGTCGTCGATACATGACACTGTTTCGTTTTCATGGAATATTTTCAATCTATAGCCATTCACTTTGAAGATTTTTCCTATATCCATGCTCTCAATCTCAACTGCACCATAAGAAAACATGTTAGTAACAACAAACGGGCCAACCCATTGAGAACTAAACTTACCAAGCATAAGCTTTAGTCGAGAATTATATAATGATACTTTTTGACCGATCTCAAATTGTTTCCGCAGGAGCATGTTATCATGAAACAACTTTGATTTCTCTTTGTAGATTCTCGAATTCTCATATGCCTCCAATCTCAACTCCTCCAGTTCTTGCAGTTGTAATAGTCTCGACACTCCAGCTTGATCTAAGTCCATGTTGCACCATCGGGCTGCCCAATAGGCTCTATGCTCAATTTCGACAGGTAGGTGACATGGTTTACCAAATACTAATCAGTATGGTGACATTCCTATGGGGTTTTATAAGTTGTTTGGTAAGCCTAGAGTGCATCGCCCAAATGGAGGCTCCAATCCTTATGTCCTAGATTCACTGTTCTATGCAAGATGGACTTGATTTCCCAATTAGAAACTTCGGCTTATCCGTTGATCTGAGGATGGTAGGTTGTAGCAACTCGGTGTTGCACTCCATATTTCTTCATTAAAGCCTCCACCGATCTATTGCTGAAGTGAGTGCCTTGATCACTAACGATTGCTCTTGGTACTCCAAACATATTAAATAGCCCTGATAAAACCTACAACAGCTTGAGAGTCGTCAGTTTTTTTGGCTTTGGCTTCCACCCATTTGAAAACATAGTCCACAACCAAAAGTATATATGAAAAACCACAAGAGGAAGGTAATGGAACCATGAAGTCGATGCCGACACGTCAAATATTTCACAAATACGAATTGGAACTTGAGGCATTTCATTTTTACGAGTTAGTGCTCCTACTATCAGGCATTTTTCACAATTCTTACAAAATCGATATGCATCTCTAAACAAAATCTCCTAATACAATCCACTCTCTAAGATTTTCCTAGTAGTTCGTTTAGGTCCGAAGTGTCTCTCACATGCAGAATCATGACAAGAGGCTAGAATAGATTGAAATTCATTCTCAAGAACACACCTCCTAATCATTTGATCAGAACAAATTTTCATAAGAAATGTTCGTCCCAAACGTAATATTTTGACTCACTTTTAATTTTTGCTTTCCTAGACTTATCTAGATAAGGAGGTAAATTTCTTGTAATGAGATAATTAACTATATTTGCATACCAAAGAACTATACCTTTAAGCTGGAACAAGTGCTCATCTGGAAAATCATCATTGAGTGGCGCAACGTCTCCATCCTTTATCAATCTACTCAAGTGATTGGCAACAAAATTTTCTACTCCTTTTCGGTCTTTTATCTTCAAGTTAAACTCTTGAAGGAGTAAAATCCACTATAGTAGTCTTGGTTTTGACTCTTTCTTTGCTAAAAGATACTTCAAAGCTGCATGATCAGAATATACAATAATTTCATAACAAAGCACATAAGGTTGAAATTTATCCAAAGCATAAACAATTGATAAAAGTTCATTTTTAGTTGTGGAATAGTTGCACTGAGCCGAGTTCAAGGTTCTGGAAGCATAATAGATTGCATGACTTTTTCTATCAATTCGTTGACTAAGAACTGCTCATACGACATAAATGTTGGCACCACAAATTTCAAAAGGCAAGGCCCATTGAGGTGGTCAGATTATAGGTGTGCTAGTCAATAACTCCTTGAGTTTATCGAATACCTCCTTGCACTCCTTACCAAAGTTGAATTGAACCTCCTTTTGCAATAAGTTTGTCATGGGCAAAGCAATCTTTGAAAAATCTTGGATAAACCTGCGATAAAATCATGCATGCCCAAGAAAAGAATGCACTTCCTTAATATTTGTAGGATATGGTAAGCTCACAATAACATCCGTTTTAGCTTTATCAACTTCTATTTCTCTAGAAGAGACCACATGCCCTAACACAATACCTTGTGTAACCATAAAGTGACATCTTTCATAATTTAAAACTAAGTTGGTTTCGATGCATCTTTTCAAAATTTTAGTCAAATTATCCAAACATTCATCAAAAGTATCTCCATATACAGTAAAATCATCCATAAATACTTATATTCATTTTTCAATGTATTCGTAGAAGATACTCATCATGCATCTTTGGACATACCTAGTGCATTACAAAGACCAAAAGACATTCGCCTATAAACATAAGTTTTAAAGGGGCAGGTAAATGTTGTTTTTTCCTGGTCTTCCTCAGCAATAGAGATCTGATGGAAACCTAAAAGGCCATCAAGAAAACAAAAGAATAGTTTTCTTGCCAATCACTCAACCATTTGGTCAATGAAGGGGAGAAGAAAATGATATTTTCTAGTTGCTTTGTTAAGTTTCCTAAAATCAATACATATTCTCCAACTGTTTTGCACTTGCATCGAAACAAATTCATTAATGTGATTCTTTACCACGGTCATTCTAGTTTTCTTTGGAACTACATGAATTCGGCTTACCCATTTACTATTTGAGATTGGATAGATTATACCTGCATCCAGTAGTTTGAGTAATTCTTTCATTTCCACTTCCCTCATTGTCAGATTCAACCTTCTTTGTGGGTCTCTTGATGGTTTGGCATCACCCTCTAGTAGAATTCTATGCGCAAATTGCTGGACTAATACCCTTTATGTCGGCCAAGGTTCATCCTATTGCAACCTTGTGTTCTTTTAAAATTCTTACCAACTTAACTTCCTGTTCATTTGCAAGTTCTCTGGAGATGATGACAGGTAATGTCTCGACTTCTCCTAGGTAAATATATTTAAGGTGGTCCGGTAGTGCTTTCAACTCATAGTAGAAGGAAACTTTTCATTAGAAGCTATGGAAGTTTCAGTATCAACATTCAGGGATAATGAAACAACTCTTCTACTCCCCTCTCATTGACACCCTTTAGATTAGATCGTATTTCTAATTCTTCTCCAAAATCAACATCGTCCTTTTCTAATTCATCTGGCACAAATGGGTCAATCACATCAATCTGGCAAAGAGAATGCTCATCATTAGGATACTTTATTGCATCTAAAATATTGAATTTTACAATTTTTCCATCAAATTCTACAGAAAGGGTACCCTTATTCACATCAATTTTAGTCTTAGTTGTTTTCATAAATAGTCGTCCTAGCAAAATTGAAGCTGATTTAGAAGAAATATTACCATCCATTTTCAAGATATACAAATGAACAAGGAAAATGAGTTCATTGACTTGTACCAAGACATCCTTAACAACTCCTAAAGGGTAATATAAGAATGATCAGCCAATTGAATTATTACATTAGTCTTTTGCAAGTCATTTAATTTTAACTATTGATAAACAGAAAATGGCACATGACATTTATGGAAGCTCCTAAATCTAACATTGCATGCTCAATTTTTTTTATCACCAATAATACAAGGTAACGAAAACATACCTGAATCCTTGCATTTTTCTGGCATATTTTTTTGCAAAATCACCAATACATTCTTACTTGTCACTACTTTCTCCTTTTCTTTCATCTTTCTCTAGTTTGTACATAACTCCTTCAAGAACTTTGCATATTTGGGAATTTGCTTGATTGAATCCAATAACATAATATTGATCTCCACTTTCTTAAAGGCATCCAAGATTCCCTTTTCATGCTCACCTTCATTTGGTTTAGCTAACCTATTAGGAAAAGGTAGTAAAGGAGTTTGAGAGAAAAGTGAAAAAGGAGGATCGAATTTTACCCCGCATGATGTTTTGGAAGGAATTTGTCCTTCATCATTTTCTTCGTCCACTCAATTTTCTTTAGACGGCGCTGATCCTAAGGAAATCTCCTTTTTGCTCCTAAGTGTAATTGCACTCACATTCTCCCTTTGTTTCACTTCTAGTTGAGAAGGTAGCTCACTAGAGTTTTGAGTTTCCAATTTACTAAATGACGTAGTCAGTTGAGTAATTTGGTTGCTTAAATTTTGCATCCCTGTCCTTATTTCTACTGAAATTGAAGAATGTTATTAGTAAGATTCTTAACAATATCTTCCAAGGACATACTTGAATTTGAGGTTTGAGTTTGCATAGGAACTTGGGGTGGTTTTGCTCAAATTTGGGTGATCCTTCCATCCCAGATTGTAATGATTAGAATAGAGATTGTACTTCCTTTGGGGTTGCCCAAAAAATCATCCTACAACATTAGCTTCGTGTATGAAATCTTGTTGTAATTGAGTGCACGCCTCCGTAGGATGGCCTAGATGTAAGCAAATCCCACAGGCTTTTGCTATCTGTAGTTGTCCTACAACCATTTGTCGAACCAAAGCAGTTAGATCAAAAATTTGATTTTTAAGTTCACTTACTTTATTAACTTGTGAAACTACTCCACCCGCTTTGGTCCCAAATTACTGAGAATTTACTGCCATGTTGGAGATTAATTGCCTTGCCTCTTGGCATGTGTTATTTACTAATGCCCATTCACTTGCTACATCAATCATACTTCTATCCATTAGTAGTAATCCCTCATAGAAGTACTAGATCAGGAGCTAGTCGGAAATTTGGTGGTGAGGAAAACTAGCACAAAGTCTTCTAAATCTCTCCCAATACTCATAGAGTGTCTTCCTTGTAATTTGTGTCATACCATAGATTTCCTTCCTAATATTTGCAGCTCGAAAGGTGTGAAAGAATTTTTCTAAAAATATCCTTTTCATCTCGTTCCACGTTGTTATTGAACCAGAAGGAAGATAATAGAGTCAATCGTTGGCTTGATCCTTTAAAGAGAAGGGAAAAGCTCTAAGATTAATCTACTCTTAAGTTATTTCATGTGGTTTCATCCCCGAACATACGATGTAAAATTCCTTCAAGTGTTTATGAGGATCTTGGTGGTGAGGAAAACTAGCACAAAGTCTTCTAAATCTCTCCCAATACTCATAGAGTGTCTTCCTTGTAATTTGTGTCATACCATAGATTTCCTTCCTAATATTTGCAGCTCGAGAGGTGGGAAAGAATTTTTCTAAAAATATCATTTTCATCTTGTTCCACGTTGTTATTGAACCAGAAGGAAGATAATAGAGTCAATCTTTGGCTTGATCCTTTAAAGAGAAGGGAAAAACTCTAAGATTAATCTACTCTTAAGTTATTTCATGTGGTTTCATCCTCAAACATACGATGTGAAATTCCTGCATATCCACGAAAAGTAGGAAGTAAGTGAATCAAACCAGATTTTAATTCAACATCAACTGTTACATCAGGAAAAGTAATGCATAAGCGTTGTTGATTTAATTCTGGAGCAGATAGTTCATTGAGAGTTCTGTTTGCCATCCTTTCTTCAAATACGTGATACAACGGTGCCTCTTGGGTAGTTGAACCATGTCGTGCTTCTTCTTTAAGCCGTCACTTTCTCTCTTTAGTCTCCTTTCTCAATCTTTGTGCTGTCTTCTCAATTTCAGAATTATACAACAATTCAAAATTATGAGAACAACAGGTCATAAACAATAAAACAAATGATTAATAATAAGAAACTAAAATAGTTCCCCGACAACGACGCCAAATTGAACGGGTTATCGAGGCCCTCCAAATTTAATATCAATTCTTTAAATTAATTTACAGAGATAGTGAAATCAGATGAATCCCAAGGGAAATAAGAGATTAATTTCTCAATGTTAATCAAAATGAAGTAAAAATGGGGGGTTTTGTTGGTTTGTGAATTAAACTAAATTAAATGAAATAATAAAAGACAAAAAAAAACAATTTAAATTTACGAGAATAGATCTTATCGAATTTCCAATCCAAGGGTGAATTTTCTATCCAATTGTAATTTGATAATAGGCTTAAATAATAATTCTCAATTCAAGAACTTAGTCTACTAGACACAATAACGTGACAGTGGTACATTTTCCTAAATTCATTGACTCTAACTTAGCATCCAAATCAAATCTTATCAAACAAATAATTGGACATGATAACGTTCCATACTAAATGAAAGATAACATTAAACGTATTGAAATGACTAAGCCAAAATTAATCAATTGAGATAGTTACAATTTAACCAATTTTGTTCCTTGAATTTCCTAGAGCCTATTATGCAAGCTATGTAAAAGAGGTAGCCACATTTACACACACATAAGCTAACTCTTTGCTACATTTTTTATGTCAATTATTCGTAAATACTTGAATAAAAAATAATTCATAGATAGCAATAGAGAAATTGAAATTAAATTAAGGCGCCAATTAATAACAATTTTTCATAAAAGAATAATAACACGAAATAAAGAATTCTTAAAACTGAAGAAAATTCTAAGAAAGAAATCAAAGCTCACTACATTTACAATTGGAATTAGAATCGGCTCACCCTTGAATTAGAACAAGAAATAGCCACGCATGTCTCCTCTAATATGCCAAAAACCCTCTTTATATACAAAAATGAGTGGCTAAAATAGCAGTAACCAACACTTAACATATTTTCAAAAAATAATAAAACAAAGTTAGTTTTGACTAAGGACTCCACAAAATGGGGAAGAAGTTCCAACCCCTTTTTGACTTGTGAAATGTCAAAATTACCCTCCAAATGTATTGACCTCCTCCATATGTATTGACCCCCTCCATAAAAGAAAAGCCGAGTTTTAAGGTCAACTCATGCCAAATCTCGATCTTTTATTTGTGACTTCTAATATTTATTTTCATGAACTTAATGGTATTCAAAATAATCTAATCACTTGGAGCCAAAATCTCAACTCCATTCTATGTTTTATGGCTTCAAACATGAAGATAAAGTTTGACAAGTATTGGGGTTCAGTTGAAAAGATCAATAAGTTGATATTTCCTGTTGTGGTACTCGATCCTCGTTATTAATTGGATTATGTGTTGTTTTGCTTTTCTAATGTTTATGAGGAAGATGTGGTTAAACAAATAACTGATAATGTGAAGATGTATTTGATTTGGATCTATAACTTTTATAAATCATATGATATTGGCATCCAAGGTGGTAGTGGTAATTGCAATGGTAGTGGTAGTGATTCTCAACAATCAAGTAATACCACTAGTATGACAACTAGTGATGATGGTGAAGAGGGTAGTTTGTTGCAATTACAATATAAAAGAAGAAGAGAAGAGAAAAGTTCTTTAGAAGTGACCAATGATGTGGATCGGTATTTATGTAAACCTAATGAGGAAGTCAGTGAGGATTTCGATGTTTTATCTTAGTGGAACTTGAACGGCTCAAATACCATTTTTATCAAAGATTGCCCAAGATATGTTGATAGTTCCAATATTTACTGTGGCTTCTAAATCTGCATTTAGCATGGGAGGGAGGATTCTTGATTGATTTAGAAGCTCTTTGACTCCTAATATAGTGGAAGGTTTAATATGTGCACAAAATTAGATTCGTGGTAACTCAACACTTTTAGAGCTTCCTCCACAATTTATAGAGTTCACTTGTGATAAGATACAATCAATTTTTTTTTTTAAAATTATTATAGATCTAAATCAAATAGTATATGATTTTTTTTGTTAGTTTTTTCAGAGATGAAATCCATTTTTATTCACATATAACTAGCCTTGCTGCTAGATTGATGATTTTAATTGTAAGTATTTGTTTAATGTTGCATATTGTTTTCTTTTTGTTATGTACAATTTTATTTTACTAAATTTTTGTTTGTTGTATTTGAATTTTTAGGACTGAGTTCTAAAAAGTGAAAGTTCGAGATTAGAGAACTAATGCTTGTCAATTTGTAGAGTGTTTCAAATTAAGGATTTAATGTTGTAAATTTAAATTTGAACTTTGAATGATAATGATTTATTTTAAAGTTTATTTGAATGATTGTAATAGACTTTTTAACCACTATTTTTTATGGTTATTATGTTTGAAGACATTTAAAATTTTTGGTAGTTGTTATCCAAATAATTTTTATTTATTTGCTTATGTTGTAGATTTATATAAAAACTAAGGTATAATGTACTACATAAAAAAAAGTTGGCATTTAAGCATTTTTTTAAAAAATCACTCACTGTACAAAAGAAAAAAACAAAAAAACCGACAACCCAACCCAACCAAAATGGCTTTGGGAAGTGAACATGTTGATTAGTTTATAAGAGCTATCATGGCTAACAAGTAGGGGAGTCTAGGTTTGCGCGATATTTCCCTTCTAAGGTAAATGAGAGTATGTAAGGGTAGGGGATGCCCTTAAAAATCGAGATTCACTCACATCCGAGTAATTTCCCTTCACTATTAACCTCATTAAAAATGTTGACAATAGAAAAAATCTTTTAGTTTATGAATTTGTAGGTTTTGAGAAATGGGAAGATGTTGAAAAATCGAGATTTACTCACATCAGAAATTGACTCTAACACTACTGTCTTTTAGCACTAGAACAATAACCACACAAGCAGATCAATGGTAATCCATGAAATGTAGCAAACATTAGAGGAAGAGCATCTAATAACTTCACTGTGGAAGAATAAACCATCGTTATGCCTATTGAATGCCAGAAACAAACAGAGAAGAACAAAAATCTCACAAAAATTGAAGTAGTTTAGCCAAATCTTTCAACCATTGTCAATATGAAGGGATTGATTCCCAATTGCAAAAACGTTTGATCACTTTTTGTCGTTGAGATTGAGAAGGAAAAAATCAAAATTAATTTACCATAAAAGAAGATCAAGCACATATAGGTTTAGAGAAAATACCTGTTGTAGAAGATCTTTCAAGAACACCACCAGTAGGCTGTCTTGCTATGTCTCAGAGAGGATCAATTAAGGATTGTGGTATCCCTTTTGCAGATAATTAATCGAGAGAAATTTTTGAGAGAGATCTATTTTTTTTGGAGAGATTAGATCGAGAGCAGAAAAGAAAAAATCGTCACCCCCAAAGGCTGAAACCCTCAATTTTTATGTTGAGGAGATAACCCCTCAAACCAGGTCTCCACTCTCCTGCAAAAAAGCAGAGAAATT
>JAOANK020753293.1:0-10967 GCA_026257165.2 Telfairia occidentalis | reverse complement strand
GAACACTTCCACAATAAGAAATGGTACAGACCATTTAGATTTCAGCTTCCTAGAGAACAATTTGAACCTTAAATTGAATATGAGAACCTATTGTCCTTTCTCAAAGATCTTTGGATGAATTCTTCTGTCATGCTAATTTTTAGTTTTCTCTTTGTATACCTTGGCATTTTCATAAGAGAAACAGTCGCAATTCATCCAGCTCATTCAGTTGTAATTTTTTCAACTCTCCTCCAGCATTTGTGGTCAAATTTAATTCTTTGAGTGCCCAATATGCCCTATGTTCCAATTCTAGTGGCAATTGACAAGCTTTGCCATAGACAATCCTATAGGGAGACATCCCTAAAGGAGTCTTGTAGGTTGTTCTGTAGGCCCATAAGCAGTCTTCCAATTTGATTGCCCAATCTTTCCTATTGAGGTTGACCACTTTTTCCAAGATTTTATTGATTTCCCTATTTGAGATTTTAGCTTGGCCATTGGATTGGGGATGATAGGGAGTAGCTACCTTGTGCTTGACATTGTACTTGAGTAGTAATTTGGATAGCAGCTTATTCATGAAATGGCTCCCCTCATCACTTATAAGCACTCTAGGAATCCCAAACCTTGTAATGATACTTTTATGCAAAAATCTCAAAACTGTCTTGGCATCATTGTGGGGGCATGCTACAGCTTCTACCCATTTGGATACATAATCACATGCCACCAAGATGTATTGGTTCCCAAAAGAAGGAGGAAATGGCCCCATGAAATCTATTCCCCAAACATCAAAGATTTCCACTTCCAGCGTCATTTGCAAAGGCATTTCATCCATCTTTCAAATATTACCCATTCTGTGGCACTTATCACAAGTCTTGCTCAGAAAGTGAGCATCCTTGAAAACAGTAGGCCAATAGTACCCAGTTTGAAACACCTTGGTTGCTGTTCTCTGCCCTCCAAAATGGCCTCCATAGGGGGACTTGTGGCAATGTTCTAAGATAGAGGGTACTTCTTGTTTAACAACACATCTTCTGAACATTCCATATGCACATTGATTGTACAAGTAAGGTTCATCCCAGAAAAAAAATCTAGCATCATGCTTAAACTTCTTCATTGCCAATGAAGTCAAATCTGGTGGCTGAATTTCACTTGCTAAATAGTTAGCCAAGTCTACAAACCATGGTGCTGTGCTTAATGGAGTTGCTTTAATTACAAACAGTTGTTCATCAGGGAAGTTCTCCTTAATCTTTAACTTGTCTTGGGGCTTCTCTATTCTGGACAAATGATCAGCTATAACATTCTTAGTGCCCTTCTTATCTTTAATCTCTACATCAAATTCCTCCTGCAATAGTATCTATTTGATTAACCTAGGCTTGGCATCTTTCTTTGTCAATAAGTACTTGAGAGCAACATGGTCAATGTGCACCACCACCTTAGTACCTATCAAGTATGCCCTGAACTTTTCAAATGCAAAGACCACAGCTAGCAATTCCTTCTCTGATGTTGTATAATTGAGTGGGGCTTCATTAAGAGTGCGACTAGCATAATAGATAGGATTAATGATGTTATCTTTCTTTTGGCCAAGCATTACTCCTACAGCAAAGTCACTGGCATCACACATGAGCTCAAAAGGTAGCTCCCAATTAGAGGCTGCCATAATGGGTGCGGAAATGAGTGCTCCTTAAAGTGTTCTGAATGCTTCTTCACAATCCTTTCCAAAGTGGAATGGCCTATTCACTTCTAGCAAGCTGCACAGTGGCTTGAATATCTTTGAAAAGTCCTTTATGAACCTTCTGTAGAAGCCAGCATGACCCAAGAAACTCCTAATTCCTCTCACTGAGCTAGGGAGTTTCATTTTCTCAATTACCTCCACCTTAACTCTATCCACTTCAAGCCCTTTCTTAGAAAGCTTGTGGCCAAGCACAATACCTTCAGTCACCATGAAGTGACATTTCTCCCAGTTGAATACCAAATTGGTTTCTTCACACCTTGCCAATACCTTGCCCAAGTTGTTCAAACATGTTGCAAAGTCTTCCCTAAAGATTGATAAGTCATCCATGAAGACTTCTACCACTGATTCTACCAGATCTAAGAATATTGCCATCATGCACCTTTAAAAAGTAGCTGGGACATTGCACAGTCCAAATGGCATCCTTCTAAAAGCAAAGGTGCCATAGGAACAAGTGAAAGTGGTCTTTTCTTGATCAACTGGTGTTATGGTTATCTGGTTGTATCTAGAGTATCCATCAAGGAAGCAATAGAAATCTTGTCTAGCCAGTTTGTCCAGCATTTGATCAATGAAGGGCAATGGAAAATAATCCTTCTTGGTGGCTTTGTTCAATCTCCTATAGTCCATACAAACTCTCCAACCTATGACAATTCTGGTGGGGATCAACTCATTTGCCTCATTGACTACCACAGCGATTCCTCCCTTCTTAGGCACACATTGCACTAGGCTAACCCAATTACTATCAGCTATAGGGTAGATAATTCCTGCATCGAGCCTATAATCTTCTTTTTCACTACCTCCTTCATAGCTGAGTTGAGTCTCTTTTGTTGCTCAACTGATTTGAAGTTCCCATCCTCCAAGTTGATTTTGTGCATGCAATAGGATGGACTTATCCCCTTCATGTCTGCTATAGTCCAGCCAATGGCTCTCTTATATTGTTTCAACAGGTCCAGCAAAGCTTCTTCATGTTCTCTGACCAATCCTGCAACAATGATTATGGGAAGAGTGTTTCCCTCTCCCAAATAGGCATATTTGAGGTGATCAGATAGAGGCTTCATTTCAAGTTCAGGGGCCTCAACGAATGAAGGTTTGATTGGTTTAGACTGTCTCTCTAATAGCTCTAGTGATTCAAACCTTCTGGTGCTAATTATTTCAAGAACACTGTCTTTGATATAGCATTACTGTCCCCTGTATCTATCTCAGAAAACTCAATCTCCCCTAAATTTAACTTTTGCTGCCTACTGGACTCTTTCTCAAACATTTTCTGAACTAAATCATCAATAATCTAAATCTGGGACTATTCCTCTAACTGTGAGCGACATCTCATAGCATCAAAGACACTAAATGTTACTTGTTGATCATGAACCCTCATAGTGAGTTCTCCTTTCTGCACATCTATAAGAGTTCTTCCTGTTGCAAGGAATGGGCGTCCAAGAATAATAGGCACCTTTTTATCAGCCTCATAATCTAGGATGATGAAGTCAGCAGGGAAGATAAATTTATCCATTTGCACCAATATATCCTCTATCTTTCCCTCTTGATGGGTGACTGATCTATCAGCCAATTGCAAGGACACCATGGTTGGCATTGCTTCTCCTATTCCCAGCTTTTTATAGATAGACAAGGGCATCAAGTTGATGTTGGCCCCAAGGTCACAAAGAGCTCTTCCCAACTTATTTCCTCCTATTGAACAGGAATAGTAAAGGTCCCAGGATCTTTTACCTTTGGAAGAATTTTGTTCTTCAAGATTGCACTGCATTCTTCAGTTAGGGAAACCATTTCATATTCTCCTAGCCTTCTTTTCTTTGTAAGGATGTCCTTCAAAAATTTAACATAGGAAGCCATTTACTCTAGAGCTTCCACTAGTGGGATATTGATATGTAGCTGCTTTAGCACATCTAGGAACTTCCTGAATTGATGTTCTTGCTCCTGTTATTTCAGCCTTTGAGAAAATGGAGGAGGTGGTCCACATCTTTGCCTATGGTGAGATCTTCCAAAACTACTTCTTTAGGCTTTTCTTTCTCTCTCATCACTGTTGAGCTTTCACCATTAATCCTTGGTTGTTCTCCACTTTTCTGGTCGAATTCAACATTTGTCCGTGCACTACTCTCATCTTGCTATTTCTGTACCACAGCTTGCTTCACATTAAGCTTTTTACCACTTTTCAATTCTATGGCTTGTACCTGCTCTTTTCATTCCCTTTTTGGGTTTTCTGTATCACATGGTAGCTTGCCAAATGGTCTGTTCTTCCATTCAGTGGCTAACTAACTCATCTGCAACTCAAAGTTCTTGATGGAAGCTTGCTGACTTTCCATGGCAGCATCATTCCTTGCCATGTATTCTTTCATTAGACTATCTAGGGAAGTTCTAGGAATTACCTGATTAGGTAAAGGTTGCCTTGCTAATTTTGTTTCGGGTATAGTTGAAAACCAGGAGGGTGGCTACTGGTTTGGTTTGTTAGAGCAAATCCAGGGTTGTAACTTGGTTTCTGTTGTGCTTGACCACCTTGGTTACTGTTTCCTTGGCCTCCCCAACTAAAATTTGGGTGCTGCCTCCAACCAGGATTGTAGGTTTAAGCAAAGAGATTGGTCCTTTGGGCATTCTGATTCCCAATATAGTACACTGAAGTAGGGTTGGTAGAACAATGCTTCATCAAGTGACTTTCTCGACAATAACTACAAAACACTTCATTGAGCTGATTCACTGTGGCTATGCTCTGAGTTACATTACTCATGGTGAGATTCTTTAGCATGTTGGACATGGTAGACACATGAGCTGATAAAGCAGATGAGGTATCTAGCTCTAATTTTCCTCTTGTCCTATCCACAATTTCAACTTCTCCCCTAGGATCTTACCAATGACTGTGGTTGGTTGAGATTGTGTCTAAAATCTCTACTGCTTCATTGTAGGACTTAGTCAGTAAAGCTCTATTAGCAGAGGCATCCACTACTAGCTTAGAAGCCTTGGTTAGTTCGTGATAGAATGCTTCCATTTGAAGAGAATGTGGCAAACCATGATGAGGGCACTTTCTCAGCATTCCCTTGAATCTTTCCCAAGCTGCACTAAAGGATTCATCATTCCCTTGCTTAAACGTGATTATGTCTCCTCTCAACTTTACATTTTTCGTTGGAGGGAAATACTTCAGCAAAAATTGCCTTGCCATCTCATTCCAAGTAGTTATAGATTCTGGTACTAAAGTTCTCAACCATGCTAGAGCACCACCAACAGATGAATAAGGGAAAAGAGTTAACCTCAAAGCTTCTCCTGACACTCCAGGGATGACAAATAAGTCACACACCTAAAAGAAGGACTTGAGATGTTGGTGAGGGTCTTCAAAAGGTAGACCATGAAATTGCCTTTTGGACTGAAGCATCTGGAATATCACAGGCTTTAGCTCAAAATGTTGTGCTTGAATTCTAGGCCTCACTATCATTGGATTCAGTTCATTGTATCTTGGGGCTGCATAATCTCGTATGGCTCTTGCCCCATCATCAGCAATTTGGACTATATTTCTAGGGTTAATAGCTGTTGGGTTTTTATGTCCAAAAACTCATTGCCATGTAAACATTGTAAACATATTCTATTTTCAATAAAATAGTTATTGAGGTTATTCAGTAAATTCGTTATTGAATAAAGTGATCGATCCAGTTTAACTCTACAAATCCAAAAAACTAAGAACCTATGGCTATAGTATGAGTACTTGAACTTTATGTGGAGACATAAAAGTGGATCAAGTTTAAGTAAATAGCTAAAATGGTCTATAGTATATGGAATAGGCTGGGTACCTTCTCCTGGGGACGTTGTAGAATGTGGCCCGCTTTGTATATGATACAAACGATGTGATCCTGAATCATTCATTTGGAAACATGCGAGTGGGGGTGTTTTATGCAATGAGTTTACATAAGACCAGACTGCGAAATATTCACTGTTTCTTTATAACACCGTTTACTGAAAACACTGACTAATTTCAAATTGATGACCTAGGTAACTCGATCTTAATCCTAAGCTAAGTATGAACTCTTGTTTATTCGGGATTATCCTTTGATCTGCATAGGTGAGAGACGCCAAACAGCGACTGCTCAATATGCCTCCGATTTCATGGGTAAGACTAGGTAGATAGCTGGGGACATAGTCATGCAAGATGGAATTCACTACTACCCGACTTGATGGATAGTAGAGAGGCTGTTCCCTTAAGTGCTGATCCGATTGTTAAACAAGGGGCCCCACCCTCTCATTGTCCTGAGAGGAAATTAGTTTGGTGGTTGGAACACAAACCAAGTTGTTCATTAGAGGGTGAATGGTACTTAAGGAACAAAAGGTAACTCAAGGGTAAAACGGTAATAGACCCAGTTGAGATTACGAACAACCTGTGAAAGGTCGACTTACTAATCATGGTTATATCAAATAGACATAAATATATTTATAGTGAGGAGAGTGCAGCTACGGGCTTTAGTGGAGTGACCAATTAGTTAACGAATGTTGGTTAGCTAGGCTAAAGAGTTTAACCGGCTAATCTTGGATTATTGGAGCTCATGAACTATAGGTCCATTAGGTCCCTCGGCTAGCTCACATCAGATAAAACCTTAGGACATTATGGTGAATGAATTTGAAGTGTTCAAATTCACTTTAGGCAGTGTACGTTAAATATATGTGATATATTTAACCTCGTGATGTTTGATTGCGAATTAAATGATCAAAGGGAGAAAATAACATTTAAATGAGATTTAAATATTGTATATATGAATAGAGATTAATATTAAAAAAAATAGTTTTTTTGAAAACTAGGATCGGTGGTAAATTAATATTATTTTAATATTTGATATTAAAATAATAAAATTAAATTAAAAAATGTTGTTAATTTAATTAATATTTTTGAATTTTATTTTTTGAAATTAAAATTAAAAATAAAATTAAAAAAAAGGAAAAAAAAGGAAAAAATGTAAATGGGTGATTTCCCATTTCCATTTCAACTCCTTTTGCCACCTCCAAGTGATTGCTACCTCACCAATTTGAGTGTCAAAATTTGGTGAGGTAGTTGTGCATGATCTTCTCTATATGTGGAGGAAGATTTCGTGCATAATGAGGCTCATGATCAACATCATTTTGGCTCCCAAAATCACTTGTGTTCAAAGGTTGAACAAAAGGTGTTCTTCACCAATTCTCCCTCAAATTCACCACTTAAAGGATCCCACCATCCCATTGTAAAGCCGGAGAATAGCTGAGAAGACTCTAGTGGTGGTCCGGGACGTGTTCGTGATTCAATCCGCTGAAGAACAAAGGAGAATTCATGCATCAAAGGTAATGTTCCCTTGTTCTCTGTTTTTTCTCTCTAAAAGCATGTTTTTATCCATCTAATTAAGCTTATTTGAGTGCATTTGATCCTATTCCACTGTGCTAGCATGTTTACACATCCTTCAGTAGGCTGATTAACTGTTTCTGCTAGTCGTTGCCTTACAGGTTCTGGATTTAAAACTGGTCTATTTGGTTGCTCAACCATATCTTACTGACCTTCTTCCTAATTTAGTCTTCCCTTTCTTTCTCTTCTAATTCTCCTTAGAGTTCTTTCAATTTTAGGGTCAAATTCCAATGAGAATTCTAAGTCAGGAAATTCATTCATGCACTTTCACATTACCTGTAATCCACAACAGCTTAATCAGTTTCTTTAAGCACTAAATTCACATAAACTCATGTTTAAAAATAATTTTGTTGCACTTATCCCCCGCAACGACGCCAAAAACTTATTGACAAACACAAAGTACAAGCATACACCCTAAAGTTGTAGCAAACAAGGTCCATCCACAAGGATAGTTGAACAAAATATTTTCTTAAAACCCATTGTTTAGGAGAATAAGAGTAACCGAAACTTAGTTTGGTAAAAGACCAAAAATAGACTAAGAAATTAAGAGGTAAATTTTAGAAGATGGTTTGATGGGTATTTTGTGCGAATTGAATAAAAAGAGGCTGACGTTAGGGAATTTACTTGCTGACTGCTACGGGATGCTACAACAATTTTGCACTAACTTAATACCACAGAATGAACACATATGCTTCTTCCATAGTCAAAGCAATAATTTCATTTCCATGCTCTTAGTTAATCTTTAAGCTTTAGTGTTCTTTTTAATGCATTGGGAAGAGGCTATTCCTAGCTCACTCATGAATCCAAAGATAGATTCAGCTAATTAGAGTGTTGAAGGTGTCAATTAGTACTTCCTTTTCCAAGTTCATACTAAAATGCAAATTGTAGAGATGGCCAACCAATACAACTTGATTAATCAAAATAAGAATTATCAACACTCTTTAAAAAGACAGCTAAGAGCTGTTGTATAGCCTTGCAACAGTTTAACAAAATCGAATCCCTAACCCTTGGCTTAAAGTACTTAGTTCATGCTCAAATGTAGGGAAAAACAACTAGCTAAAATTAACCCAAACATAATTAAAGACAATAAAAGGAGATCCGAATGCTTAAGGACTACAAGGAGAATAAAGTTCACTATAGATAGAAAAATAAAAAGAAGAGAAGAGAGTAAGACAAAAGATGTGGAGGGAGAGGATGAGAAAGTCTTCTTTCCAAAGTGCTTTCTCCAAGAAAAATTTTCTTCTCCCTCTTTCCTTCGGCAATTTCATCTTGGACAACTTCAAATTATTTGTCTCCTTCTCCAAGAATAGATGATCGAAGAATGAAAAATCTCATTTCCGTAATTGGGGGCTTCCTCTCCTTTTATCTTTTTTCTCTCACCATCTTATCCATTTTGGCAACCAAGGGCTGAAATGCCAGTTTAATCTAAATGGAGCTCTCTTACTGGTTATTTCTGTTGAATCACGTGCCAAATTTCAGCTCAATTAATGAAATGCCACGTCATTTCCCCTTGCTTCCAGCTCAATAATGCAATAGGAATTTCTTCTGTCAACTGAGATGCTATAGCAAAATTGGCAGTTTAACACAAATTAATCATTTTTTCTTTGAAGTTTAATCACTTAACCTTTAACACAATAAGCATCAATTCATCAGCTCAAAAGTAAATTGAAGTGATAAACCACATAATTCTTGCTCAAAGAGTAATAAAAGGTTATTCATGACTCATAATGCAATTAAAAGACACCCAACTTAACTCTTGTTCTAAGAGTTAATAGGAACCCCTGAAAGGTCGTTTGGGAAGACATCCATGAACTCACATACTACGAGCACTAAATCTACTGAAACCTCTATATGCCTGGTGTCGACCACACTACCCAGCAGCCCATAGGCTCTTTGCTCAATTAGTTTTCCTGCCTTTAACATGAAGAGGATCCTTGATACTGCTTCGACATGCGATCCCTTAAATTTAAAGCTCGTCTCTAGGGATGGGCTGAAGATCACCTCTCTACGGAAATAATCAATGATGGCATGGTTCATAGCCAACCATTCCTTGCCGAAAATGACATCGAAGTTCGACATGTCTAATACTATTAAGCTTACATCTAATAGGTGGTCTGACACCAATACTTTACAATCTTTAATATGCTCACTAGCTATTAACACCACTCCCTTCAAGGATGAGACTTACATTACAAAGCCTAAGGGTTCAAGCTCTAGCCTAGCCTTTCTACAAAACAAGAATAAATAAAAGAGTGCGAAGAACCCGAATCAAATAACATAAATACATAGTGACCCAAGACAGGCAAAGTACCTATCACCACTGAGTTAGAGTTGTCAGCTTCTTCATGAGTAGTGGTGAAAACATTGCCTTGCTGACGGCTACAATGTCCTAGATTAGTAGTTTGGCATGTACATCCTGTGGCATTCTTGGCACAATTTACTACTATATGGCCCTCCGGGTGGGACTTGAAGTAGAGCCTACTGTCAGTCATACAACGACCCCAATGCTTATTTCCACAATTTTTGCATAGCTGCAGATGTTGGTTCGCGCCCTACTGTTTGCTGGTTTGCTTCCCTTGGCCTTGATTCTGATTAGGCCTGACACATTTGCATTGGAAAAGTTGAGGATGGGGGATCGTGTCCGAATCAAATTTTCACTTCTTCCTTGGGCTAGACCCTGATGCTGAAAGTGTCTGATAATCGCTGCCCATGGTGTCACCTGTGTCATCCATCGATCGACATTGAGTCGACTAGGGAGGCTACTCTCAAAGCCATAGCGTAATCGTGTGTTGAGAAGGCTGTCGACATCCCCACAAACTTCGTTCTTGAGGCCTATGATGAAACACTCAGTCTTTTTTGCATCATTGTCTACCAAGTTCGAAGTGAAACATGATAGCTTGGTGAACTCGCATTCATATTCTTCCACTGATTGACTACCTTGTCTCGGATTCAGAAATTTAGTCTATTTCTCAAAATGAGCAATGGACAAGTAGTACTGTCTGAAGAACGCTTCCTTCAATTGTGCCCACTACTACAACATCAATTGAATGCTCAGTACGCTTAGTTGACTTCCACCACAGCAATGCATCTTCCCTCAGCATGAAAATGACGAACTGAACTTTTTTCTCCTCGGGATAGTCCATGCAACGAAAAATGATTTCTATAGATGAAAGCCATGATTCAACATTAGTTGGGTTCATTGCCACCACGTTAAAGATCTGAGGTAGGGTCGTACTTCTTAAAATGCTTCAGGTACCTTACTTGAAGCGATACACTTCCATGACCTTGGAAAAACTGTAGCATCTAGTTGTAAACCGCAACCTGCACCAATGACTGTATTATGTCTATTGTCAGAGGTTTTGCTACAAGAGGAGCCTGATACTTTGCTAGTTGCTCGTCTGGTTGTGCCTCAATTTGCACCTCAGGATAAACCCCGGGCTACTTCTCAGGTTATTCAATGAGCTGGTCCTCTATGACTACAGGGGGTAGGGTCGTTCGACACCTATCTCTAACTCTACCCCACCTCGCCATCCAACGCCTTTGTAATAGGAAAGCATGATCTACAACTAAACCCAATCAGCCCAACTAACACACAACTTAACAAAGAAATATCCAGACAAATTTACAATAAGCGTAGCGCAACTTACTAAAAGCATAAGCAACTATTCTTGAAGTTAAAGCATATTTGGTGATGATAAGATGATTATAACATGGCCAGGGCGACACACTAGTGCTTACAATGTAAGCGGTCTACAAAATCGCAACGATTATGATACCAATAACGACTTGACTTCTAGACTTATATTACCTAGTATCGCTACTAGAACAGATGCTCTTACATAAAGGATTTATAAAAGTTTCAAAGGTGATATCAATCTTTCACAATAATATGTTTCAAAAGAAAAATAG
>JAOANK020753192.1:0-10970 GCA_026257165.2 Telfairia occidentalis | reverse complement strand
ATTAAATAAATAAATTGTCATCTATACAAGTTACAAACTACGAGATTCCATGAGACTTAGGACACCAATCCCAACATTAAACTCTTACACCAACCTCTGCAACATCCCAATTATTCAAGAAAATAAGTAATAAAATGATGTGAACACTTTGTAATCATGATCGAGATCTTATTTCCATTCTCGTTACTTCAAAACTTTTTTCATGTATTGAAAAAGTCATTTCATCATGTCTTGTGTGCACGTAATTTTTGGTGATAAATGGAATGAGGCTGAGAAAGAATACGAAGGAGGTGATGTTCTCTGGTTTGCTGGAAATTTTAGCGAGATTCTGAACTTCAAGAGTTTCTCTCACTTTTTGGGCACCAGGAACCTCTTGTCCTCGATACACTTTTAGTTGTGGATTTTTTTGTAATTTTTTGTGTCACTTTCAAAACTTTGAATTTTTGGTGGTGAATGGAAGGAGGGTGAGAAAGAATACAAAGGAGGTGATGTTTCCTGGTTTGCTGGAAATTTCAGTGGGATTATGAACTTCAAGAGTTTCTCTGACTTCTTGGGCTCCAAGAACCTCTTCAATACACTTTTCAAAAGACTTCCCAGATTTAAAAGTGTTCCCAACTTCAATCACAGCTTCTTTCATGTCATCTACTTCTTCTGTACGAAAGTCTTCTTCCATTTTGTTATCTTCTTGCATTGTCAAAGACATTGCTGCTTACCTCTTACCCTCAAGTTCTGTTGAAAACGCTACTACATTTTTCTCAGCTTTCTCTACAACAAATACACCTACTTCCTTCTCCTAACATATAGTTAGAGTAGAATTCGCTTCCATATTTGAATCTTGCTTCATAATATATCAGTGTTCCGTATAATTTATGTTTGCTTAGTTCTGTGTGATGAAGAATGGCGGTTCACTACACTTAGCCAAGTCTCTTGCATTGAAATTTGAAATTTTCTATTATTTTCTATTTTTATTTTATAAGGATCACGATGTAAATACAAACAACATGGAACTAATTTACATATCGTGCTAGGATGTCGGGTTGAATATAATATTTAGTCAGAACGTGATATGATGTTTGAGTTAAATACAACCATTTAGTCCGATCGTGCTACGATGTTCTTGTTTAATACAATTATTTAGTCAAGTCGTTATACGATGTTCGGGTTAAATAAGAAACCATTTAGTCCGATTGTATGACAATGTTCGGTTGAATACAAACATTTAACCTGATTGTGATACGATATTTGCGTTCAATACACTAATTTAGCCCAATCGTGCTACGATGTTCGAGTTAAATAAAAAACTATTTAGGTCGATCGTGCGACGATGTTTGGGTTAAATGATTGTATTTAAGTCCATCGTGATACGATGTTCGGGTTAATAAACTAATTTAGTCCGCATGTGATACGATGTTCGAGTTAAATGGAAAACCATATTAGCCCGTTCATGCGATGATGTTCGAGTTCAATAAACTAATTTATTCTTATCGTGCTACGATATTCTTGTTAAACGAGAAACTCTTTGTCTGATCATGCGACGATGTTCTTGTTTAATACAATCGTTTAGTCTTATAGCGCTAATTATGATTGGGTTCAAAAAAGAATATTAGGAAACTTTAAACAATGAAAAATAATGTCATTTAGTAATGAACAAAATACAAATTAGAAGAAGAAAACATTCATCCAGAGTTGGATAGCATACTGCATCATAAAAAACAACATCTTATCTTGTGTGAGTCATGTAAAGGGTTGACCCGTTATAGTATGTTCAAAAAATTTTGCACAAAAAATGTTGCAATCAAGGTTGCCACCCTTCTGGAGTGTAGCATTTGTTCTTCATATTACTTCCCATGGAGTTTTGTGGAGGTCTGGTCGAGTGTCCATTATCCCACAAAATTTTAGCAAGGCTAGGAGGGCGGTAGACATATTCTTTATGGCATCCTTAAGCTCGTCCATTTTTATGTGTTTGGGAAAGGAGTCGTAAATGACATTTTCACCAACATGTAAGTCAATGCACAAGAGCATCTAATGCTCCATCATGTTTAAAGGCCGGTAAACAAAATCAACATTTGACCATGATGGCTTGTAGTACTTGTGACACCAAGTACGACGATCCGAGAAAGCTTCGTCATGTGTCCAATTTGTGGGGTCTGTTTGAATAGGTGGAGATGATGGGCCAGTTGGTGATCGTAAGAAATCCAATACAACATAACCACATAATGACTTCAAACAACATGTGATACATAAAAAATAAATGATCATTCATACATAAGTATTTGTCAATACTCACAATGAAACTATGGTCTACAACTGTGAACTTCTTGGTATAACGATCTGGATGTTCATGGAACTTATTTAACACCAACAAATCAGTGTGTTCCATTGTCTACGGTGTAAAAAAATTACATTATATTAAAATGTGATGTCAATCATTGAGATTAAGACGTATTGAATATAATGTGTACTTATAGTCCTCACCTCCCCTGATACCCATTCAGTTAGCTTAACCAGATCGACAAAAAAATTCCTTCGACTTGTTAGTGTATATGCAACGACATTTTTTAGCATTATTGATGGGTCCTTTATCCATTCATGAAACCGAGCTGTGATGGGAATTGAAACTTGGAAACAAAAGTTGTATGATGGCTTACTTGCTCCATCATCTGTTATTGTGACTTGGACCTTTGTCTTTCCCTTTCTCTGTTTGTCGACAACCTTCTTACATCCTGCATCTTTTGTCTACTGGAAAACAACAACTTCACATTCCTTTTTGATGAGTGCAAAGATCCTTGCAAGCAATTAGCGAAGCAAGTCTCCACGATCAAGGCATCTAAGTTCAACCCAAGACAACTCACTGAGCATTTTAGTGGGACTCGATGCTAAGAATTCCTTGGTTATGCGAACCCCTAAACATACAAAGTCACAAAAACCCCAAGTTAGTAAACAAACCCAAAGGAAGGTTAGGACAGTTTAACTTTGAAGTTACAAGGTCAAGGAACAAGATAGCTTGAATGCTTTCACACTATTCACAAACCCATTTACTCCAAGGAAGAAACACTACACAAGTTTTGTGACCAACCAAGCTTGAATGCTTTCACACTATTCACAAACCCATTTACTCCAAGGAAACAACACTCCACAAGTTTTATGACCAACCAAGTTTAAATGCTTCTTTACAAGCAACTCTAAGCAACACACAGGAGAAGCTTAAAGGGGATTTCAATTGCGTATGCAAAAAGAACAAAATTTCATCCTAATGAAACTTTAAAATTCATTAATTCAAAAGATTTTTGAAAATACATGAAGGTTGGCTTTTTATAAGCCTTCAGGAAATTGAAAAATAGAAAGAAAATAAAATATAACTCCCAAAATAATTAAGGATAAAATTAAACAGCTTTCTAAATTGAAAATAATATGGATTATTTGATTTTGAAATAATATTCAAGCCAAATTATTCCCAAAAATTACAATTGAGAATAAAAAATGAAAGTGTTAAGACATTGGCGAATGGGCAGTGGCAAGAGGCAGCAAGAGCGTGTGGTGAAGGGTCTTGCGAGGTTCGCTGGCCTGTGGATGGAGCCTTGTGGTGCGCAAGGGTGGGCGTAGGCTTGGGCGGTAGAGGCTGGCGGTAAGCACAAGCAGGCTTGGGCGAGGGACGTTGGCACGTACTATGTGCGAATAAGGCAAGTCGCTAATAACACTCTAAAAGTGTGATTTTAAGGCCTTAGATTTAGTAGTTTTGTGGGTTGAGTTATGTACTTTGAGGCTTTATTTGTTGAATTTGTAGGAATTGAGCATTTGAAGGCAAAAATATAGATTCGGTGTTGTTCTAGTTGAAAAACGAGCCTAACAAGAGCAAAATTGGCTAAGGAATGAAGAAGATATGTCAACAAGAACAAATGCCAAATTAGGGCGTTGAGACACCCAAATAGTGAAAAGAAAGATAGACGTCACAATGTTGAGACTTCCTTGTCTCTCCAAAAGTGTTTCCAAACCCAATCACTAGGTTTCTTGATCTTATGCTTTGATCTTCTTGGCCTCCATTTGGTGCTTGTTATCTTTCTTCTTCAACACAACACCTTGCGTTTGTGGCCATGGCAGCGCTTGGTTTCATCTTTCCCTTTAATTCTTATTTTAGGATCCACTTCTTTATGTTTTCCTACGCAAAAGAGAAACACTATCAATAATAATAACGAGAAAGCCATGGTATACTTACCTTGAAGTACAATCTTGTATTCACTCTCATGCATCATTTCAAGCACTTGGAAAGGAATCCTCCTTCTTGGATCAAACTCAAGATAGAATTCTTAAGGGTAGGTTAGGATAGATGACATTTCACTCTCATGCTTCACACTTACTTTTTTCAACTCAAGAATATCAACATTTATATCATGCTGAATGACACAAGAGTAGACATACTGCATTCAGATACTACCTCTCTATCTAATAAACTAGATTCAACATGTATAGCATCACAAGATCTATCTATGATCATACTACTCTCATCAACATGCACATATGCATCCATTACTTTGCAATCTAAAGGAGTAGTATCATCATGCTCATTATCACAAAGTAATTCACTATTCTCCCCAATAGGCATGGAATCATTCAATACTTTGCAATCTAATTGAATAGAATCATCACGTTGAAAATCACAAAGTAATTTCTTATCACTTCCTTCATGAACAATGGATATAAAGTCAAGCAACCGTTTTTTAATACTAGTACAATGTAATTCATACATAGTTCCACAAAGTACATCATGCTCTTTCTTTTCTATAACTGAAAATAAAGTAGGCAAGCTAAACTTTTCAATCTTGGCAAACTCATGAGAGATAGGTTTAAGATTAGCGTACCTTGAAGCTTTTCTTTGATACCTTCTTTCAACCTTCTTGGCAATGTCCAACATCTCTTACAAGTTAGTACAAGGTTGAATCTTTTCTCTTTTGGCAATTCTCCGACAATCTCTCCATTGAGTCCTTGGAAGAATCGGTTCATAATGGTCTCCTCATCTTCATAAAGGTCGAATTCGTCAAGTAACGTGCACATCTTATCGTAGTCGATCTCCACACCATTGCTTCTTTGTCTAAAGTTTTTAAACTTAATAAAGGACTTAGGAACAAAGTGCTTCCTCATTATGGACTTGAGTTCTCTCCATGAGGCTCTTGAATAGTCTTGATGCCTTTTCCTATTCATACATAAAGAATTCCACTATGTTAAAGCATAATCTTTAAGACATCACATTAAAACTCTAACCTTTATGTCATCACTACAAGAATGTCTCTCAAAGATGCTTTCAATTTCTTTCTCCCAATGAAGGTACTCTTGCAGATTGGTGCTTCCATGGAATGTAGGGACTTTATTGCAAAAGCCTCTAATTTTGCAACTAATATAGTGTTCTTTACCTTTCTCCTTAAGGTACATGCTGCTGCAAAATAAAGTTAGACAAAGATATATATGCACATATTCACTCCCTCCCTTTTGTGGAAACACTTAACTCTCTCTCTCTCTCTACTAGGCTTTTGAAGTCTTCTTGTGGTGCTTAGGTGCCGCAAATAACACTCAAACTAGATTGCTTGTGGTGATTCAACACTACTCTAGATGCTTTTGGCTCAAGACAAGCAAAAAGTCTAATACAAATTGCTCAAGAATTCAAACAACTAGACACAATGAACAAACCAAACTTAAAGTAACTCTAGGAAAACATGCATGAAAATTAAACTAACGACTTAACAATTCAAAGCCTATCACAAAGCAGCACAATAATAATAAACTTCAAAATTTTACAAGGCAATGGGTGAGTTGGGGGTGCATGCGTGAGGTGTATAGGCAAGTGGTTGGGGTGAAATCGATGGCTAGTGAAAGGTATGAGGGTAAATAGCAAATGGTTCGTATGCAATGTATTTTGGAGGGGTATAAAGGGGGCTGCAATTGAAAAGAATGGAGGTGGTTGCCGGAATTTCTGTTTTCAGTAATAAGGGGTGGAAAAATCACTTTTTGGGTCATTGATTGCCAAATCTTCTTTTGAAAATTATTTGCACACTTAATCAACAAGTTAGTATGCCAAAAATAAGGTTGGAAAAACCGGCAAATATATTTTCTAATTATTTCCTTTTTTGATAAAAACCAAATATGTAAAGTTTGTTTGGCAGACAATACTTACTCTTTTGATGATAACTTTCGCCACAGAGCTCAGATTCGTATGTGCTCTATACGGTTGGAAAGATAACTAAAAGGGCTTCTATTTGGTACAAAATTTGACTATTTTTTAATTGGGGTGCATCAAGATATCTTGAATCGAAATTGGGGCTATTACAGATTCACTTCGATAATTTTGTGCAATCGAGTAATGTACGTTCAATAGAAGATAACGTTTTCTACAAATATCCAAATAACTCGAAATAGGTATGGTTAGAAATTTAATTCGGTTTAATTTGGTACCTGATTTGGATACTTTTGAAGTCTAGAGAAAGAAGAAAAAGTGTATCGAAGTTGGGTTAAGATTCTGGAAATCTGCAGGCTTCTCCCAAAGGTTGAAGTCTAAACAAAAGGCTTCTCCTCTCGGGTTTATGGTTGTAGAGGCAAATCTTCTTCTAAAGAGTTTATCTTGTGAGACTAAGCAATAAACGACTATGCAATGCCTTGGAAGTGAAGTTTAATCTCAAACACAAATAGAAAAGTAATTAGTAAACACAACGGAAGACTTTAGACACAAGAATGAAGTTTTTAATGTTTTTGAATATGAGGACAAAAACATAACATATAACTGACCTAGAGCCAAAGGTCTAATACCAAATGATGCGTTCAAAGATCCTTGCAAGCGGTTAGCCAAGCAAGTCTCTACGACCAAGGCAACAAAGGTCAACCCAAGACAATTCACTAAGAACTTTATTGGGACTCGATGCTAGAAATTCTTTAGTTATGCGAACTCCTAAACATACAAAGGCACTAAAACCTAAAGTTAGTAAACAAACCGAAAGAAAGATTAGGACGATTTACGTTTCAAGTTAGGGTCTAGGCCAAAGAGCAAGACAGCTTGAATGCTTTCGCTATTTACAAACCCATTTACTCCAATGAAGAAATACTCCACAAGTTTGGTGACCAATCAAGCTTGATGCTTCTTTATACGCAACTCTAAGCAATGCAAAAGAGAAGCTTAGGGGGGGGGGGGGGGGTTCAATTGCATTTGCAAAAAAAACAAAATTTCATTCTAATGAAACTTCAAAATTCATTAATCTAGAAGCTATTAGAAAATGCATGGAGGTTGGATTTTTATAAGACTTTGGGAAATCAAAAAATAGAAAGAAAATAAAATCTAGCTAATTTTCTTATTCTATAAAGCAATAAAATATTCCCTAAAAAAATTAAGGCAAGAATTCAAAAACAATTAGGGATAAAATTAAACAGCTTCCTAAATTGAAAATAATATGGCTTATTTAATTTTGAAATAATATTCAAGCCAAATTATTCCCAAAATTACAATTGAGAACAAAAAAGGAAAGCATTTCCATATTGGTGCATGAGCGGTAGTAGGAGGAAGTAGCGCGCACAGTGAAGAGTCTTGCGAGCGGATGGGGCCTCATGGTGCGCAGGGGCACCGCAGGCTTGAGCGATAGGGGCTGGGGGTAGGCACGTGCAGGCTTAGGCAAGGGAGGTTGTCGAGTGCGTAGTGTGTGTGGATAGGGCAAGTTGCTATGAGGTTAGTGTGGGTCAAGGACAGGCAGCTGTGATGTTGTCATGGGCACAGACGTAGGCACCTATGAGGTTATCATGGGCACGAGCACAAGAGGCTATGAGGTTAGCGTGTGGCCATGGGCATGGGGGAAATTGTCATTCTTGTCCCTTCTCAGTATTTTCTTTCAGAATTGACCCCTTCTTCAATTTTAAGTTTTTGTAACCCCCTGACACGTTTTTGTACTTTTTAGACTACTTGCTTTTATCAGTATGCCCCTCGATTTTTCTCTCTCTTTCTTCTTTAATTCCATTATTTGTCCTTGACTTCTTCTTCTTCTCACAATCTCGAGCAGCACTCAACAGGCGAACCAGACAACGAACATGTTAGACACATATACATCGAAGTTGATTTAAGATCCATTTCTGATCGTATTAAGTGATCACACTGTTCAAGTTGACCCTTCAACTTGCTTTATTCTAACTATGTAAAGTATCATACATCTATTAAAAAAAATAAAAAAAAAATAAAAATTAATGTTGAAACCATTCTAATATGTAACTTTGTCTTTCTTATAGTGTGATCACGTAATAGGATAAGACTAAATGATTCATTGTAAACAGAACATGAATCAGATCGGGCTAAATGATTCTATTTAACACATCACATTTTATTGCAATCAGACTAAATGATTCTATTTAATATGAAAGGAACATCGTATCACGATCTGGCTGAATGATTCTATTTAACACGAAAAGAACATCGTATCACGACTGGGCTAAACAATTCTATTTAACACAAAACGAACATCGTATCACCATCGAAGTAAACACACTTATAATTATCGTGTCATCCGATCACACTTATTTTTATTGTTTATAATTTAATTGAAAAATACTATGTAAATAAGACTAGTCTTTCAACAGTGCTTTGCATGCGATCTTTCATTTTTATTTTATAATCGATTGTTCACTTTTGAATTACCATGATTTTTACTATTGATTTATTTTTAAACGACACCTCCAAATTCTTGAGAAAAAATATAATTTTTCAAACACATGTTATATTGGAATTTGAGAAAATAAAGTTGTGATTTTAATAGACGTAATTTGAAATAATCATAAATTTTAGAAGTTATTGTATTATTAAATCATAAATTTTAAGGAGAACTAATAATGAAATGCAAGGGTGATTGAAAAGAAGAAAAGACAAGGATTTAAATATTAATTTTATTGATATATACGTAGAATATTGTTAAAAAAAACATAGTTAAGAGGAAAGGCCATCATCCATATCCCGCGCATCACTCGCAGCCTGACGAGTCGCTAAGTCAGCCACCCTCACATTCATTGTCAGGACTTCGTCCCTTTGACGAAGGAAAATCTTCTCTAATCGACTAATTTCAACGATGGTCGCTTAACGACCAACCTTGATTTCTCCTATCTTGTCGACCATGCAAGATGTGATATGAAGAGCTTCATTGACCAGACGGATGGCCTCAACATCCTCTGTGGCCTTAGCTAATAACTACCAGTGGGCATCTCGATCCTTTTCAAGTGCACCATCGATCTTGTCCAATGAGGAAGAAGACATTGCTGCAGACTGACAGTAGAAGGAAATGGAATAAATCAAAGAGGGCAAAGATGAGTGAAGGTGCAAACAATGAATCCATTATATAGAAGTGGAAGGGCATCATAAAAAAGACACACTTTGTGAAAACTAACCGTCGGCCAACCATGCACTACTTAAAACTAAGTTGCACTAAATGCTTTATCGTTTCGTCTATCTTACTCAAATATTTATTATACTAATAATAAACTTAAAAAATTACTCGATCGAGATACGATGTTCGTTTTATGTTATATAGAATCGTTTAGCCCAATCGTGATACGATGTTGTTCGTGTTAAATAGAATCGTTGAGCTCGATGATCTTCATTTCGTGTTAAATAGAATCATTTAGTTTGATCGTGAAACAATGTTGGTTGCGTGTTAAATAGAATCAAATTTGTATACTCAAAACCTTTGAAATTTCATGATTAGTTTTAAGAAATCATAAATTTTAGACGTTACTGTGTTATTATATTCTTTTTAAATTTCATTAGTAATTATAAGTAAAATTAAAGTAATAGTTTTAAAGCTAATTGTAAGAAATAAATTAACTTTCTTGCATTGTTATACTTTTCATAATTTAATCTCTTTATGACTAATTTCTAAAATTTATACTTCCTAAAATCTAATAATACAATCAATCGATTGTAAAATAAAACTGAATGACTATTTTATTTAAAGACTATTTTTTCCCAAAGTTATTCCAAACCCACAGTTAATTATAAGCGTGAATAAGCCGGCCACACGATTAATAAATTTCATTCACGATGTAAAAAAAAATTAAATACACAATGAAAATGAAAATGTAAGAAACTTAGAAAACCACATTTTATTGATATTTTATTAGTTTTTTTTTATTTGGATAAAAAATAAGAAAGAGAGATAAGGATCAATTGCAAAGAGAATATATTTTCCTTGATGATTTTGTTTTGGATATGTACATATATATACAGAATTGTGATATTGTGATGTTCTCTTTTATGGAATAAAAACATCATTAAGGAAATAGAATAAATCAAATAAATCAAGGCAAAATTAAATACAACCAATGCATGATTTGTTGCTTCTAATTTAGGACAGCTTGCATGGTTTCAATTGAAGGAATTAACGACATGCATGCACAGCGAAATAGATCAATTGCACTCTAATTTGCAAAATATAAAAGGATAAACACATGCTTTTAAGAGGAAAAACCAGAATTTTAGAACACTACCTTTGATGCGTGAATTCTTCTTGGTTTCTCCTTGAATGTGAACACGAACACCAACCGGACCACCACAAGAGTCTTCTCGGCTATTCTTCGGCCTTAGAATGGATTGTGGGATCTAAATTGAGGTGAAATTGAGGGAGAATTTGATTGGAGAATAATGTTCTAACACTTAGAACACATGGATTTTGGAAACCAAAAATTTATGAAAATTCAACAATTGAATTAACCATAATTAAGTTAAAAATTCATCTATTTATAGAATTAATATTGAATGCATCAAATGCATGAGAGATTGACATCTCAATCTCATGCAATTAGTGGGATTTGTGGCAACACAAGAGCATGACAACAAATAATCTTGTAAGGAAAAATTATATTAGTGGATTTTTTCACTAACTTGATTTTTCCTTTTAATTTCTATTTTATTTTTTATCAAATCCAAAATAAAAGAAAATTTCTAAATTAAAACCAATTTTAAT
>JAOANK020753092.1:0-10970 GCA_026257165.2 Telfairia occidentalis | reverse complement strand
GGTATGCATTTTAATGTGATTAATATGCATAATATATAGTTAATTAATTATATTATTTATAATTTTAATTATTTTTTTATTAAAATTAAAATTAACTCCCCACTAAAGGGGAGAGTGGGGAGTTAATGGGTTACGTGGGAGAGAAAATGCCTCCCACCTTCTCTCTGAATTTCTCCATAAATACCGTCTTGAGAACACAAAGGTTTGCTTGTTTTTTTCACGTTGTTCTCCTCTTCTCTCAAAAGATATAGATCCCACAATCTCATTTGTTCGTTCTCCAGAGTACAGCAAGTTCTCCAAGTGGTTGTGTTGAATTGGTTTTGGTTTACTTACTGTTGTACATGATTTGAAGAAGGATTTCTTCAAAGGTATTTACTTCTTCTTTCTCTATATCGTGCTTTACGTATATTTACTATACCTAATTGAATATTGAAAAACGTTTCCGCTGGGAATTTAATTCCTTCACACTCCAACTTTGAATTTTTCCTCTCTTTTTGAAAAGCTTTTTAATCATCAAACGGATTGTTCTCACCTTAGAATCTTTGGTTGTGCATGCTTTCCCCTCTTCAGGCCCTATAACAAACATAAACTCGAACCTCGAACAACTTAGTGTTTTTCTTGTGTATCTTTTACATTTTAAGGGATATATTTGTTTTGAACCAAGGAGAAAAAAGATATTCATCTCTAGACATGTTGTCTTTGATGAAAATCTTTTTCCCTTTGCTCATATTAACATTTCTATTTCAAATTCGTCACAACCAAGTTCTCCAACTTTTACCCATTTTCCATGTCCTTATTTTGTCCCTCACATTAATTTCTTTGACCAACTACTTGTGCCACTCCTGTCATTCCAAGCCTATCCAACATCTCCTCCTTTTTACCCAATAGTTCTTCCAATACATCCACTCCTTTACTCTTTGGTCCTTTAACATGTTCTCAACCTGACATTAAACAATCTACTAACCTCATCCAGTCTGTTCCTTCACCTATCAATCGTACTCACTTTGACCATTTTACTGACCAACCCCCCACCTACATAATATCTCTCTGCCAATTCCTTCCTCTTCGAAAACTTTTCCTCCTCCTCAAAATGATTGCCCACCACACAACAATTTTTTGCTTCACCCATAGACTCCCTCTCTGATTTTGAGTTACTACCTACTGGTGTTGCTTTACTTCCAAATGTCACTGCAGGTTTGCCACCCTCTTCTATTCCTGTTGTTCCCGCTCTTACCAATACTCACTCCATGGTTACACGATCCAAGTCAGGGATCTTTAAACCCAAGGTGTTTGTTGCATCTACAACACTTTATTTGGAACCCATCTCATTATGTTGAATGTGAGACAATGGTTGATGAATTTTGGTCTTTACAACGACAAAACACTGGGTCTTTGGTTCCTCTTTCTTCGGGTAAGAACGTGGTAGGTTGTAAGTGGGTCTTTTGGGTGAAATGCAATCAGGATGGGCTCGATTGCTCTATATAAGGCTCGTCTTGTTGCAAAAGGCTTTCATTAGGAACATAGATTCGACTATGAAGAGACCTTCAGTCCAGTGGTAAAGAAGCAAACAGTACGCATTGTTCTTGCTCTCTCTGTTCATTTTGGGTGGCCATTCCGTCAGTTAGATGTTAAGAATGCTTTTATGCATGGTCATTTGTCTGAGGAAGTCTACATATACCAACCTTCTGATTTTGTTGACTCAAATCATCCTGATTATGTGTGTCGATTGCATAAATCCCTCTATGGTCTTAAACAAACTCCCTGTGCTTGGTTCGACTATTTTATGTCCCACATTGTTTCTAAGTTTGACTTTGTACCTTCATTGGTTGATCCATCATTGTTTGTGTGAAGAGTTGATGACTCTGTTACATATCTCTTGTTGTATGTAGATGATATCTTACATACTGGAAATGACTCTGTTTATGTTGAGGTCTTTATTTCTGGTTTGCAAAAACACTTTGAAATGATTGATCTTGGAATCTTGAGATACTTTCTAGGACTTGAGTTGGTGTCCATTGGTCATGGTTTTCTCCTAAATCAGCCCAAGTATGCAACTGACATCCTTAAAAAGTTTGGTTTGTATGAGGCTAAGTCTTGTAAAACACCATGTGCCTTTAAAAATACGGCGAGTGCCCTTCAATATCTAACATGAATATATTGATATACTCTGAATCACTAGTGGAACAAAATTTTGCTCACAGCATATGATATATCTGGTCGTGTGAATGTTAGATACTAAAGGGCACCTGCCATTTGGCAAAAGAGATGTGAATCACTAGTGGAACAAAATTTGTTAGTTCATGCACCGCCCTCTTCTTTGTCATTTTTTTGCTATTAAACGCATCCACCGATATGTTCGTGGCACCCTATCCCATGGCTTTCATTTCACAAGGGATTCTTTAGGTCTACGGGCCTTTTCAAATTCAAATTTGGTAGGTGACATCTTTGATCGGCGATCTACTACAAGATTCGTTATTTGCTTGAGGTTCAATCTTATTTCATGGGGAGCAGAGAAACAATCTACAGTTTCTCGGTCCTTTGCAGAAGCTGAATATAGTGCTCTAGCTTCCACTACGACTGCGTTAGTATGGATCCAACAACTTTGTAAGGATTTGCATCTTTTCCTTGATAAGACTCCTATTCTCTATTGTGATAACAAGTCTTCTACTCTTCTAGCTTCAAACCAGGTATTTCACACTCGAACGAAGCATGTAGAAATTGACTTTTACTTTGTAAGTGAAAATGTAGTTTGCAAAGATATCAGGCTACAGTTTGCCCCTACTGACTCTCAAGTAGCTGATTTGTTTACTAAGCCACTGTCGGTTAATCATTTTTGTCATCTTTCTTCCAAGCTAATGTCATCTCCTTCCATCAACTTGAGGGGAAATGATTAGAGAGTTATTCTGTTTAGTCTCATGTTAATATTGTTATAATTAGTTATACATTAACTATGTATATTTTTCTATAAATAAAGCTAAATCACCCACCATTAAGGTAGAGGTGAGCATTATTCATTCTTGAGCTTATTAGTTTTCTCCAAGAAACTTGCTTATGCACCATCAGTGAGTTAGTATAGTTTGTGCGAGCATATTTTAACTAACCACATTGGCCAAAAGAAAAGGTTTTGACTGAGAAAAGATTTAAGTTTTACATGTTTAAGTTTCATGATTTGTACAATATATATGTATGCATGTTTGACTCCATTAGTTGGGTTACTTACTAGCGATTTTTAATACTCAACAATTTCCTAAAATTTTTCTTTAGGTAATGGCAAAAACGTACAAGGCAGGTGATAGGGTTGTTTGCTAAGTGTGTCATGGGGTCTGCATTAGCATGGTTTCCATTTTTTGCTATATGTTTATATTCTAGTTATTTTATTTTAAAGGATTTGTTTGTTTCTATATTATTTTTATTTTTATAAGAAGTTTTAGATTTCTTATTTTTATGAGATCTCAAAATTAAAGATTTATTTATTTTCTTTATTAATGTTAGTGTGATGAAAGATTATTATTTAATTTTTTTTACCATGAGTGTATTTCCTAAGAGTTTTAAATGTTTAAAGAATGCAATAGATTACGACCTTAGTTAGTTTAAGTCCCAAAAAGTTGGGTCGTTACACTAAAAGATGTTTGAAGTTTAGTGGAAAGAATTGTTCATCCAATAAGAGGCCCAAACCGAAAATGAATCGAACTGGCAAAACCAAATTGAGCAATCTTGCTATTTTTTCACTTATGTTTGGTTTTTCAAATACAAGAATCGATCAATTCGATTTGGTTTTCAGTTAGGCTCAAAACCGACCAAAACCTAACCGATGTTTACCCCTAATAAAGTGTCGCTGAAAGTGGATAATTGTCGTCGTAGGGTTTTAGCGACAAAACTAAATTCATTGCAACGAGTGTCGCTACACGACTATTGCCATAACTTTTTTGCAACAGAAAGTGATTTTGTCTCATATATTTGTGACGCTGCAGCAACAAACTTTTACGTTGCAAATAACGTAGTGACGCAAACAAACATGTGTCGCTGTGGCGACATTCCATTTCGTCGATGTGGCAACACAACTAAATTTTTCTTATATAGCGATGAAAAAGATCTTCGTCGCATTTTACGACAAAATAACATGCGTCACTATTGGCGACATACTTAAGTTTTGTCGCATTTATTACCCACATACTTTTTTTTGTCGCAAGTACAATACTATTTTCCCAACAATTGCTCAGTATTTCTGATAGAAAATTGCATGAACTCCGTCAGGACCTGGGGCTTTAGACGGGTGCATGCTTTTTAGTGCGTCTTCGAGCTCTCTTTGTGTGAATGGTTGTGTGAGTAAGCGGTTTTGTCCTGCTGTAATTGAACCATTGATGCAAGAGACGACTTTCTCGATCTCTTCCATATTTGGGGTTGAAGTGGAGAATATGTCCTTGAAATATTGAGTCGTGATATCTTGGATTTGATTCTCCTCTTGTCTCCAGATTCCATCTGCATTATAAAGTCCACATATAACATTCTTTTTCTTTCTTTGGGATGCTTTCATATGAAACCATGTCGTATTTCGATCACCCCACTGTAACCAATCTTCCCTTGATCTTTGCTGCCAGTATATTTCTTCTTCCTCCAAAAGATTTTCCAATTCTTTATTGGCCTTAATCCAATTTAATCTCCAGTGAGCTTCCGTTCGATTTTCCAGACCAATAATTTCCTGTTCCTTTCGCTGAATTGCTCCTTTTAGTGACCCTGCCAACCGTTCACTATTCCATCTTGATAGATCAGTCAAACAACTTTGGATCTTGCGCTGGAACTCTTGGCCATTGGTGCTTGGGAAATTTCTCCATTTGAAAGCAATAATGTTCCTACACTCATTAAAATGAGTCCATGTTGTTTCGAATTTAATACTTTTACCTGTATTCTTAATATTTTGTATGTTGTTGTCACCCAGATCCCAGGAAGCCAGTATCGGTCTGTGGTCCGAGCTTAAGAAACCCAAACGATTAACATGTAGATTTCCACATCTGTAGAACATAGGATACGTTAGTAAAAATCTATCTAATCTCTCCTAAGTATCATTACCTGTTGAAGTTCGAGGAGCTTTAGTCCAGGTGAAATCGTCCCCATTGTAACCAGGATCCACCATATTGCAGTTTTCCATTGCATCTCTAAATGCCACCATATGAGTTGGGTTCTGATCTAGTCCTCTTGATTTTTCTGAATTGAGTAGAATCTCATTAAAATCCCTGCCTATTATCCAAGGAAGGTCCATAGCTGCATGTAATCTATCTAATAGTCTCCAAGAATCATGTCTTTTACTCGGATTTGGGTTCCCATAAAAACCTGTAAATCCCCAATTTCCTTGTGTTTCACTAACAAGGAGATCAATATGTCCTGTAAAATAAGATAAAATATTATCATTGATTTCCTTGGACCATAACAACATTAAACCGCCACTTAAACTGTGGCTAGGCACACTAAAGCAAAAATCATAAAACAAGTGTTGATTTATTTTTCCGCTAATATCCATTTTACACTTAGTCTCTGAAAGAAACACGATATTGAATTTATTATTATGCACTACATGTCATAGTGCTCGGAATGCTTGGGGGTTACCCAATCCCTGAACATTCCAACATAAGATTTTAATTGTTGATGGTGAGGTTGCCTTGCAACCTCTACCGATATCTTCATTATTGTTGTTGTAGCGTTAAGTGACTCTTTCTCCATTCGTTGCTTCTTGACTACTTGAATCTTCTGATCCTCACATAAAGCGTGCTTTGTGCCAGCTAGTGGGCTACTTTTCAAAGATCCATTAATGATGCCTTTGCTGCCTTGTCCGATAGTACTTGCTGAGACACGTTCCTTGCGCTTCCACATAGTAGCTGAGTCCATCTTGTCCTTTGAAACTTTTTGATATAATAATTTGCTCCCTGAGATATTTTTTGTTGGGTTCCTTGTATCAGCATTTGCAATTGCACTTTGGACCATTATTTTCATGCTTACATCAATCTCCAACCCATTTGATTTTGACTCCACCAAGCTTTCTTTAATTATTCCATTCAAATGCTTATCCTTGGGCCCACGTGACTCATGCGCACTCTGGCACTTGCTTCATTCTGCAAAATAAAACCGGTTAAATCATCACATTTATTCACATTATTTTCCTCCGTGATTTCTGTAATCATAGCCAAGTCCTCCGTTTCTGAGATTTTTTTTCCTTTGTCAATTTCGCCTGTACCATCAGCAATTAAATCAGTTTTCTTTCCATCTACATAAATATTTATTTTGGTAAAAATCTCAGCCATTATTCCACCATTAATACTAAATTTTTCCTTATTTTCTGGTAGCACCGTCGTCAACCCCGTCGGAAAATCTCTTCCATTTTTGTTTCCGTTCGATGCATTTCCTTTACCGGCATCGTTATGCCCGTTTTCTTTTTCTTCCCTGGTTTCTGGTTCTCGAGCCCAATCGTCGTTCGATTTTTCCTAGTGTCGGCCATGTCCTCGTCCTCTCCCTCGTCCATGGTTGTTTCTGTACTCTCCCCCAATATCTTCAACTCTCCATTTTCCCAAAGTCCGTTCACGCATCCAATCTCCATATTGACAAGTTTCATATGACTCCTCCACCTCAACATGACAATCTTTCATACTATGGCCAATCAATCCACGTACATAACAAAAATCTAGTAGCTTTTCGTATGTGATTGGAACCCAAGATTCTTTGGCCATTGATCCAACTCGTATTTTTAAATCCCTGCGCAGACGTTCCTTAGCATTGATTCTGACCCTCACCCTCAAGGTTTGGCCACAACATTTTTTATTTTCATCAGTTTCAATCCTTTCAAATTTACAGATCATGTTGCCCAATATCTCAGCCATTTTTTTGGAGAATCCCGCAATTGGTAAATTAGGAAAGTGAACCCAAAAGGATACGAGGCAAAAATCTAGATCAGAAAATTTGTACATACCTCTTGGATCCTCTAGCATGATTAAACCCTTATCAAAGAACCACAGCTATTTCTCTCTAATTTTCTTCTTGTCTCGAAGGTTTCGAAACGTGCACAAAAATAAATTTCGGCCAACAGCTTCAATTTTCACTGTTGGCCCCAATTCCCAAATTCTCGGCATCATTTGCTTGAAAATCTCATTTTTTACGGTTTTGGTTGTGTACCTTGCATACCAGTCCATTTTGTAAGTCCTTATCAGACTCGTCAATGTCATTGTTTGCTAAATCCACCACTTTGACTTCTTCTTCGGTTAGCCTCAGTCTCTCTACTTGCTTTAGCAACTTCTCCACTTCCATAATGATCTATATTCCGATGGAGAATTCAAAAGAGAGACCAGAATGAAGAAACTGACCACTTGGGTCCCTACAGTTGGAAAAACCCAGCCCCGTTCTCACACCGATGACATTTCCTGTAACCTAGAGAGAAACTAGAGGAGCCCTAACAGTTTGAATGTCATTTTCTAAATGGTAGAGGGGAACTAGATGACTTGAATTAGACCCGGATTGTGATGATCCCAAAGGTGAAAGAGCCAAAGTGTATGACGGAATTCAGATCGATCAGCCTTTGTAATGTTGTCTACAAGATAATTGCTAAGACTTTGGCCCATCGATTGAAAAGAGTGCTTGATACAATTATCTCTCCTAGCCAATCTGCTTTTGTCTTGGACTTATACAGGATAATGCCCTAATAGCCTTTGAATGTATTCATGCCATCAATAGCATGAGATCAGGGAAGAAGGGCACCATTGCACTGAAGCTTGATATGAGCAAAGCGTATGATCAGGTGGAATGGATATATCTTCGAAAATTATGATCAAGATGGGTTTTGATGCGAGCTGGGTGAACCTGATAATGAAATGTGTGGAATCACTCTCCTTTTCCATTATGGTCAATGGTTGTCATACTGCAAAGTTCAAGCCACAAAGAGGACTGAGACAAGGAGACCCATTGTCCCGTTATTTATTTCTTATTTGCGCAGAAGGTTTCTCGGCTCTTCTAAATAGGGAAGAACAACTTCATAACTTTTCTGGTTTAAAGATTAACAATTATTGTCCTATTACTAACCATCTTTTTTATGCAGATGACAGTTTAATTTTCTTCAAAGCAACGCAGAAAGATTGCATCACAATAAAGCATATTCTTCAGGTGTATGAAAATGCCTCGGGACAGAAAATTAATTTCGACAAATCGATGTTTTTGGCCAGCAAAAATACGTTTGATCAAATACGAGTTTTGGTTCGCAGGGAGCTCCAAATAAAAGAAACCAACTTTTTGGGAAGATATTTGGGACTGTCATCTCAAATAGGTCGTAATAAGAGTCAGATATTTAAAGAGATCAAGGATAGAGTTTGGAAAGTGCTTCAAGGTTGGAAAGGCCAATTATTTTCAGTAGGGGGAAAGGAAGTGCTCATCAAGGTTGTGGCTCAATCAATTCCAAACTACGCAATGGGTTGTTTCAAGTTACTGATATCATTTTGTAATGAGATTAAATCCATGTGTGCAAAATTCTGGTGGGGTACTACTGAGGGGCACAAGAAAATTCAATGGCGATGTTGGAAGAGGCTATGTGTGAGCAAAGAACAAGGAGGAATGGGCTTCAGGGATTTAGTAGTTTTCAATCAAGCTATGCTCGCAAAACAGAATTGGTGGCTTCTCCGTAATCCTGATAGCTTACTTTTTAAAATTTTAAAAGGGAGATATTTTTGATCTGGTAATTACCTGAAAGTCTCGATTGGCTCTAACCCTTCTTATGCATGGAGAAGTATTTTATGGGGTAGAGAGCTATTCGCACAGGGATACAGATGGAAAATTGGCAACGGTAAATTTGTGGATATTGTTGAAAACCCTTGGATCCCAAGATCGGGAAACTATAAACCTATCCAAGTGGGGAACTTCTTGAAAGGTAGAAATGTGGCATTTCTCAAAGATAATAGAGAAATGTGGCTTGAAGAGCGAGTCCGTATAGGATTCCTAGATGAGGAAGCAGACCTAATTCTTAACATTCCCACGTCTAGTAACCTAAGTTACGATGAAGTGATCTGGCATCTAGATTCGAAGGGTGTGTTTTCAGTTAAAAGTGCCTATAGGTTGGGAATATCGAGAGAGATGTGCAACATAGCAAACCAATCAGATGAGGGAGATACGAGACGATTGTGGAACCTCTTCTGGAAGCTGAATATTCCTTCAAAGGTTAAGAGTTTTTGTTGGAGATCGTATCAAGAGTTATTTCCCATCCGAACAAACTTGATTCAGAAGGGTGTGCAGATCGACCCTTGGTGTGCACTTTGCAGCAGGGAAGCAGAAACAACAAACCACATATTCTGGGGCTGCAAGGTAACAAAGAAAATTTGGACTGAACTTCTTGATTTACCTAATTTTCCTCTTTATGTTTGCAGAAAAGAGTGGACAACGCCAACATATTTCGAGTGGGCTACAAAAAACTTGATCAAGGAAAAGGCGGGACATTTCATGATCAGTCTTTGGAGGATTTGGGAGTTCCACAATCAACTGATTTTCGAAGGAGGACCGTGTGAATTTTCTGCAATAAAAACTTCGATCAGCAAATATCTGAATGGCTTTGTGACTTTTGAAGGGGAGGAGACGGGGGGAACGTTGCAAAGATTATCTCAGGAGCAGGAGTTTTGGTCTAGAACACCACCAGGACACTTAAAACTGAATGTGGACGCTTTCTGGAATGAGAATTTGAACTGCGGCAGAGTGGGGTGGATAGCGCGGGACTTTGAGGGCAAGATTGTAAGGGTGGGTCAACCAGTAATCAGAAACAGGTGGCCGATCAAAATTCTTGAATCCTTAGCAATTGTGGAAGGACTCCAAGGAATGCAACGGGACAACCATATCGCCTTACAAGTGGAGTCAGACTCAAGTGCATCGATCCGTCTTTTAAACCAATAGGACTACGATCTTACGGAAATCACCCTATTCATCATGGAAGCTTTCAGACTTGCTGATCACTGGACGAATGTTTCATTCAACCATATATCAAGAGAGAGAAATACTCATGTTGACTGTCTTGCTTGCCATGCTGTGACATCAGGACTTTCTGGCACTTGGGAAGGGGACAATCTTCCCCAAGTGATTGAGTCTCTTCTTCGAGATTGTATTGATTAACTTTTAATGTATTTCTTTCATTTTACTCAAAAAAAAAAAGTACAATGCCATTTTCAATTCCCTTTTTATTTGATTTATACAATGTAGTCATTATTTTTTTTCGTCGATAAAAATAGGGTTGTTTTAGAAATTCGTTGCTAAATTTAAACTTTTCACTTTTATCATCACTAAACTTAGACTAGTTCCCTGTAATTTAATTAAAAAAATAAACAAGTCTAATCAATAAGTTTCATAAGTAAGACATGGCAAAGAAGAAACATCAGTTTTTAAAGTAGTTCAAATGTACAGTTTATACAACTTTAGAAGTTCACAAACTTTCAAATTTGTCAAAATGTACTATACAAGTTTCACACAACATTAAAATAAAGTTCACAACTTACAAGTGCATTATACAAAATTTTTTGCCACAATTATCACGAATGAACACAATGTTTCAATCCTGCACAACAATTACATATGATCAAAATCACTAATGAATACTTTGTACATAATCAAACATTAAAACTAAAGTTACCTCCAAAGCCTAAATCTCAAACATAAGATAGACATGTCAAACACTAAAACAAAATCAAATCATAAGATAATCAATCTCCCCAAATACAAACTAAAGTCACCTCTGAAACTTAAATCTCCAAAAGAGAAACTCAAACTAAATTCACAACCCCAACCACAAATCGAACTCAATTGAACATAATCGACCCTCCCTTCATAAGCATATATGTTTAAACTAGGTAACAATTTACCATCCCCAAATCTAAACCATCATACATCATGAACCCCCCCCCCCCCCTCCCCTTCGATAATAAGCACACAATAAAATCATCTTCAAAATCAAAATCACAACACCA
>JAOANK020752998.1:0-10971 GCA_026257165.2 Telfairia occidentalis | reverse complement strand
ATTTAGTACTAGAGTAGGGGTAGTTTAGGAAAGACTTCATTAAATGCACTCCGGGCTTGTAAGGATTAGAATAGGATAGGCTTGCACATACACACGCAAAGGAAGATAAGAATTGACTTTCGGCTTGCTTATTATTAAAATATGCATGAACATTTCTTTTATTGAGCTCATTATGTGTTATTATGCATTGAGTAATGAGACTGAAGCATGCAAACATTGAAGTTCTCTTATATGTTTGAATTTTATTTTTGCTCGAGACTAGCAAAACTTTAAGTTTGGGTCGTTGATAGCACTCAAAAAGTACTATGTTTGGACCAATAATTTAGTAGTTTTTTTTAATGTTAAAAGTGTACTTTAATACTTTTATTTGTGAAATTTTGTAAGAACCGAGCATTTCAAGGAAAGAGATGAAGCCGAGGTTGTTCGGGGCAAAAAATGAGTCAAACAAACCACAAATGGGCTAAATCAAGGAAGAAAAATCAAAGGAGCAACCCGAGAGCTAGCATCTAGATGCCCAAACAGTGACACGAAGGCAGGTGCTTCAGCGTTGAGCCGCTGAAGAAGTAGTGTCTCAACGCTACACTAAAATTTTCAAACAGAATACGAAAATTCGATGTAGCGTCGAGACACTATGCTATAGCGTCTTAACGCTACCTCAATAATTTTCACCATTTTTCAAAATACGATGCCATTTGGTAAATATCAAGCATAGCGTCTCAACGCTACAGCGATGTCTATAAAAATAACCTTATGTCTTGGTTTTTAGGGGGCCGTTTTTAGTGCGATTTTCGATGAAATTCAACACAAAACTTTGAAGGCTAATGTTCTAGACCAGTTGGGGGATTTTTGGAGTGCTCGGGATCAAGTTTTACACCTCGAGAAGCATACCTATGCCTGAAAGGCGTGGATTCTTCCAGAAGTTCCCTCTTTTCTCTTAAAAAATTGATGTATTTTGTTTTTAGGAGATTTTCTGGACTCTTAATGATGCATGTCAGTAGCTAAATCTCTTAGTTTTAGGGTGTTGGTTGTTATGAACTCTTGAATTTATTAGTTTTCTTATGGAATGCAAACTTTTACCATTTTCTTCTAAATTTCAACACGTTAATATATGCATTTAACTGGCCATTGAGTGTTCATACGTTGTTTTTATTATCTTGCTTGAAGAGAGAGCAGTAAGTTTAGACCCAGGATTTTGGACATAAGTTTTTCTATGCATGAGAGTGATAGGAGAACTTGTGTGGTCCATGATAGATTTTTCGTATACTGCTTTTAAGTTCTTATTGCAAGACATTGAATAGGGAATTAATTGTGAGAGTCAGTAGACCTCGAGACGGGAAAACCTAGGTTAATTAACCTTAGACTTAGAAAATTGGGTAATCAGTTGTATCCATAAGTGAATTAGTTTGTTTAATTGTTTCGCTCGCCATACCAACACCCTAAAACCTTCATTCTATTGATATTTACACCATTAGCGTATCTCATTTTAGTGCAATTCTATAGCTTAGAATCATTGTATGAATTTGGATTCTCTAGATAAACTTGAAAGAATAAATTAATAACTAAGGAAATTAGAAAATTTGATTCCCAGAGGATGATACTTAGTCTCTTAGGTCATTTTATATTCCAACTTGACTCGTACACTTGTTGTAACACAGTGGGCTGTGATCAGATGACGACTACCTCCCACACCTAAAGGTTGGTATTGGGCGGGATCCAGTTGTGCTGAATGAGTGTCATCTAGCATCAAATGCCGTCGGATGCCCTCAATTATTCCAAGGGTCCACACTTGTACCCAAAGCGAGATGAGACTATGGTGGGATAAACATTATTGTTCATCCAGCATGTGAAGTATAGTATATTGTCAACGAATGAGTAATAGGTCCCAAAAGCTTGTACAATGAGATTGAATGAATGAGTGTGTTTGTAGGTCAAAAAGTGTAGGCTGAGTCACTTACTAGATATTTGTTAAAAATAGTCAATCTATTATGTTAACATTTTTTATGTAACGAACGTACTATGCGTGGTGGATGATGACTAGGGTTATGTGGCCATGGACAAGTCTACATGATTTTAATGAACTTTTTCATTACATTTATGGGTTTCTTAGACTTATAATTTTCTCATGAGGTGTCTTTTGTTTTGAACGTCTTTTGATGAGATTTCACTGGGATCCCGACTAGAGGATTTTTTTTTAAATTTTGAACTGTCTTTTAAGTATTTTATTTCACTATTGAAATTTGAGCTTAAGAAAATTTATGCATGCATGAAGTAACGGTCTTAAGGTAACTTCTTAAGTACGGTTGTTACAGTTGGTATCAAAGTCCAGTTTGGGATTTTGTAGATGATAGCACTCTAAAAAGTGTTATTTAGTGCCTAAATTATAGATGTTTTGTGGGATTTTAATTGTACTTTGATGCAATTATTGTTGACTTTGTAGGAACCGAGTATTTCGAGGGGAAAATAAAGATCCAGGTCAAGTTAGGTTGAAAAATGGGCCTAAGATGAGCTAAATCGGCTAAGTAACGAAGAAATGAGGCCTAAAAGAATGTAGACCTGAGAAGCAGCGTTGAGACGCTATCATTGGGCGTCTCAATGCAAAAATCTAAAAATTTTGGATCTAGAAGTGATCAGCGTCGCGACGCTGTTGAATGGAGCAACACTGCCGCTCAGCCGCATGCGCATCGTGCTCCCCAGCTGCCCCGCCTCGCGCACGTCCATACTCGACGCCAGCTCGACACCGCCCCAGGCACACGCCTCTTCTGCCCAATGTGCGCACCATGTCCTGTCTTAAAAGGACAGCGTCGAGACGCTGACACTGTTGATTTTTTACCGCTCAACCAAAACGCACGTTTTACTTAGTGATTGAGGACCAGCGTCGAGACGCTGTCTTATAGCGTCTCGACGATGTTAGTAGATCAGTATAAATGCATTTTTTCTCGATTAGGGCTGGAGGAACGTCTTTTGGGGTGCGATTTTTTATGGTTTTCGACAAAAATTGAGGTGCCTACTGTTCTGGAAGGTTGGAGAGGTCTTGGAGTGCTCGGAATTGAGTTTTCTCACCTCAAAAAGCGTGCCCACGGTGGAAACAACGTGGAATTCATTCGGGAGTTCTCTCTTTCCTATTATTTTCAATTTCTTGTCTGTTCTGTGGGTTCCTTCTGAATTTTTTGGACTGATTTATAATCTATAGGAGCTAGATTACTTGAGTTTTAGATTGTTGGAATTTTAAAGACCCGTTAAATTCGTTGATTATTTATTGAATGCATTGAATTTTCTGCATTGCCTTTCAAATTCCAGCATTAATTATCTTGCAATTAAGTGGCCATTGATTGTGTAGTAGCATTTATTATCTTGCTTGAGAGAGAGGGTGATAAATTAGGCCTTGGGTTTTGAGCATGAATTCTTGTGTGCACGAGAGTGATAGGGGAGTTCGTGAGGTTGTTGACAAATAGTTTGCTTCCAATTGTTGGTTTAATTGCAAGAAATTGAATTAGGCTAATTAATTGAGGGTGGTTGAGCTCGAGAGAAGAAAACCAAGCTTATTAAATTATAAACTTAGGTAAAAAGGTGAATGATATGCATTCGATTGATTAATTGACTGTTTAATTGGGTCGATAAAAACACTAACACCCTAAAATTGCTTTTCCTGCATTTTCTTCACCCATTAGCGAGTTTCTTTTATTGCTTTCTAGTTTTCACTTTTGCATGACCTTGAGATCCCTAAATAAAATTGAAAAGAATCATTCAATAATTAGGAAAATTAAACATCACGATTCCCTATGGATGATACTCGGTCTTTTAGGCCGTTATTACTACTATGTACCCGTACACTTGCGGTGACGCTTTGTTGGGCCTGATCAGTAGACTGCTTATATCGTAAGCATAAGTACATCTTGAGTAAGTCCGCATGGCCAAGTTGTAACCACCTCGTCACCACCAGGTACGTTAGTTTATTAAGAAAAAAGTTAATTGAATGGTATTCCTATGAGATGAGCTTGTTGTAAAGTTATGGATTTTTACTTAAGATGATTGTAGCTGAGCATGTTGTAGTGTAATGTACGGTTATATGTGTCTGCTGTATAATTAGGATTAAATAGTTGACTTAAGCTAGTAATTAGAACATGCCACCTCGAAGACGTGGAGTCGGTAGACGTGGACATGGTTGTGGTAGAGGAAGGGGTTGGGTGGCCCCATAGCCAATAGCTTCTGTCGAAGCTCAAGAGGAGCTAGAAGTTGAACTAGAGGTTCAGCCAGAGGATCCACCTCAAGAGCAGCCTACTGCGCAACCGGCAGCGCAACCTCAGCCAACGGTGGCATCAATGTTGTTGGATATGTTGCAGACCTTGGTGGACAAGACAGTGGTTAATGTAGTGGATCGAGTACTTCTAGAACGCAGAAACGTGTCACTTCGAGCCAAGTATTTGGAGAACTTCGAGAAGTATGACCTTGAAACCTTTGACGAAGTGTCATTGACCCTGCTGTTCCTGAGTTGTGGTTAACCTCAATGGAAACCATATTTCGATACATGGACTGTCCAAAAGACCAGAGAGTACATTATGAGGCATTCATGCTAAAAAGGGACGTTATCTTGTGATGGCAGTCTGCAGAGCGATCGATAGATGTCAGGGCAAGTCCAGTTACTTGGTTGTTGTTTAAAGAAGCTTTCTTCCATCAATACTACCCTGCTATTGAGAGGTGTAGAAAGTAGGTGGAGTTCCTCAACCTAAAACAAGGTAGCCGCATAATAGAAGAGTACGATCGGGAGTTTACTAGACTAATGAGGTTTTCTCACAAACTGGTTGACACGGAAGCTAAGAAGGTAGATATATTTATCATGGGCCTAAAGGACGCGATCCAAAGCTCTGTTGCAGCCCACAGTTTAGCTGACTACGCCATAACCCTGAGGGTCGCCCCTCTTATTGATTATCTACCAACAACTGGGTCCCAGGTTCTGGCAGTACCAATTGCTTCCTAAGGACAAAATGAGAAGTTTGAGAAGATTCTGTCAAGTCCTTAGCCACACCGTTACCCTATTAGAATGAGCCATGGTTCAGGTTAGGGTCAGTAGAGTAGTAAGTAGCTAACTATAGGTCGGCTAAGCCACTATGTGAGAGTTGTGCCAAGAAGCACCACGGTTGCTGTATGGTTAGAACTAGAGTATGCTTCAGATGCAACAAGCAAGGGACATCGCGTCCAACTGCCCTAAAAATGATACTACTGGTTTGGGATCAGCTAGCAACTCAAGACAAGTTGACACACAGAAAGGAAAAGTATTTGGAACTACACAACAGTAGACAGCAAACCCTGATGCTGTAGTGACAGATACATTACTCATATTAGAGCTCTATGCTTTTGTACTTTTTGATTCTGGTTCTACTCTCTCTTTTATTTCTAGATCTTTTGTAAATAAGGCTAAAATAGAGATAGAACCCCTAGATTATGTTGTGTCAGTTTCAACCCTAGGAAGGGTGGTTTTGTTAGTTAAAGAGTCTGTAAAGGCTTGTAAGGCTTTAATGCCAGGACATTTGCAAGATTGAACACTACTATCCTTGATATGGCCTATTTCAATGTAATTTTTGGGTTGGATTGGTTGTCTACCAACCATGCCATCATCGACTGCTTCAAGAAGGAATTCTTGTTCAACCCACGTGGAAAGACAAGATTCAAGTTTCGAGGGTATCAATCCAGAGTAGCTCCTAAAATGATCTCAGCCTTGAAGGCGAGAAAGATTGTGAATCAAAGTGTTTATGGATGGTTGTTAAATGCAGTTGATATGAATAGTGTAGAGGTTTTTGTAACCTCAATACCTATTGTGAAGGAGTTTGTTAATGTGTTTTTTTGATGTTCTTTCAGACTTACCACTAGCTCGAGAGGTAGATTTTAGCATTGAACTAGAACTGGAGATGACACCAATCTCCAAAGCTTCTTATAAAATGGCCTCGACAAAGTTGAAGGCACTCAAGACTTAGATCCAAGCTATTGGATAAAGGGTTTACACGCCCTAGTGTATCACCATGAGGTGCACCTATTTTGTTCGTGAAGAAGAAAGATGGTTCGATGAGACTGTGTATTGACTATAAGTGACGGTGAGAAACAAGTATCCCTTACCCCGAATAGATGATTTTTTTGATCAATTACAGGGGGCTACAATGTTCTCTAAGATTGACTTGAGGTCTAGATATCACCAATTGAGAATCAAAGAAGAAGATGGTCCTACAACGACGTTTAGGTCTAAGTATGGACACTACGAGTTCATTGTAATGACTTTTGGCCTAACCAATGCGCCAACAACATTTGTGGAATTGATGAATCATGTGTTCAAGGAGTTCTTGGATATTTTTGTGATTATTTTTATTGCTGATATTTTAGTGTATTCCAAGACAGAAGCAGAGCATGAAGAGAACCTGAGGAAAGTCTTGACTACCCTGCGAGCTCATAAGTTATATGCCAAGTTCTCCATTGTGAATTTTGGCTACGAAAAGTGTCTTTCTTAGGACATGTTGTGTCGAAGGATAGAGTGTCAGTTGATCTAGCAAAGATAGAAGCAGTGGCCAAATGGCTTCGTTCGACTACTGTCAAAGAAGTCTGAAGTTTCTTAAGGTTGGCTAGGTATTACCGATGGTTTGTACAAGATTTCTCCAGTATTGCCACCCCTTTGATTCAGTTGACTCAAAAGGGAAATAAGTTTGTTTGGAGTGAGGACTGTGAAGCTAGTTTCCAGAAACTCAAGGAGCGTTTGGTTAACGCACCAGTGTTAACAGTGCCGGATGGAACAAAGGATTTTGTCGTTTACAGTGATGCATCCAAAATGGGACTAGGTTGTGTTTTGATGCAGAGGAATAAGGTGATTGCTCATGCCTCTTGACAATTAAAGGATTATGAACGTAACTACCCGACACATGATCTTGAATTCGCTGCAGTAGTTTTTGCTTTGAAGATTTGGTGACATTACTTGTATGGGGAGAGAATACAAATCTATACTAACCATAAAAGCTTGAAGTACTTTTTCACTAGGAAAGAGCTTAACATGAGGCAACGTAGATGGTTGGAGTTGGTGAAGGATTATGATTGTGAGATCAGTATAATCTAGGGAGAGCAAATGTAGTTGCTGATGTACTGAGTAGGAAGACAGTGCACACATCATCTTTGATTATTGCCAAAACCAAAATATGTGAGGATTTGGAACGTGCAGAGATAGCAGTTTTGGCAGGTGAGGTTAACTCACTACTAGCTCAGATGACCATGATGCCAAGCTTGAGGCAAAAGATCATTAATGCTCAAGAAGAGGATCCTGAACTCGTCAAAAAGTTTGGTCAATTGAAGTTAGGGCAGGTAAATGAGTTCTCAGCATCTTTGGACTTTGGACTACTATTTCAGGGACGATTATGTGTGCCTAAAGAGGGTTATCTTAGGAGCGAGTTGATGGCTGAAGCTCATAACTCTCCGCTTTCAATACATCCTAGTAGTATGAAGGTGTATTAGGACTTGAAGCAGCACTACTGGTGGAATGATATGAAGAGAGATGTGGCAGATTTCGTCAATAAGTATCTGATGTGCCAACAAGTGAAGACACCAAGGCAGAAATCAGCAGAACTGTTGCAACCATGAGTGTGCCTAAGTGGAAATGGGTGCACATTTGCATGGATTTCATTATTGGTTTACACAGAACAACAAATGGTTATACAATGATTTGGGTCATCGTTGACAGGTTGACCAAATTAGCTCATTTTCTTCTAGGAAAGTCTACTTACTCTGTGGAAAGGTGGGCTCATTTGTATCTATAGGAGATTGTCAGATTGCATGGGGTGCCCGTTTCTAGTGTATCAAATAGAGATCTTCGTTTTACATCTACCTTTTGGCAGAGTTTACAGAAAGCTTTAGGCACTCGGTTGGATCTCAATATAACTTTTCACCCACAAACGAATGGTCAGAAAGAGTGTTTGAACCAGATGTTGGAAGATATGTTGCGAGCATGTGCATTAGATTTCACTGGTAGTTGGGATGCACATCTACATTTGATAGAGTTCACATACAATAGCAGTTTCCAAGAAACTATTGGTATGTTGCCGTTCAAAGCTCTGTATGGGAGGAAACGCAAGTAGCCAGTTTATTGGGATGAAGTAGGCAAGCAGAAGTTATTGGGACTAGAGTTTGTACAACTCACCAATGAGGCTATAGCAAAAATTAAAGCGAGAATGCAAACAACGCAAAGTAGACAAAACAGTTATGCTGACACGAGACGTAGAGACTTAGAATTCATGGTAGAGGATCATGTTTTCTTGCGAGTCGGCCCTACTAAAGGAGTTCTCAAGTTCAAAAAGAATGGGAAGCTTAGTCCACATTTTATTGGGCATTTTAGATATTGGAGCATATTGGCCATGTGGCTTACCAGTTGGCAATAATGCCTTCCCTTTTAGTGGTTCATAATGTATTTCATGTCTCTATGTTGAGGAAGTATCTGGCAGATCCATCCCATGTGATTGACTATGAGCCTTTGCATGTAAGTGAGAGTTTAACCTATGAAGAAAAGTGTGCTCAGATTCTCGCCAGTGAAGTAAAAGCTCTTCGCAATCGAGAGATAGCCTTAGTGAAGGTTCTTTGGGGTAATCATTAGGTCGAGGAAGCTACTTGGGAGTGAGAAGAGCAGATGAGGGTCAAGTACCCTGAACTGTTCTTGGATAAAAACTTTCGGGGATGAAAGTTCTTAAGGTTGAAGTACTGCAACGCCTTACTTAATTATTTAGTTATTTTGGAATGGGATGGGAAAGTTTTATTAAAAAGAAAAAAGGAAAAAAAGAAAAAAAGAAAAGGGATTTTGGTGTAAGGGCATTAAGGTAAATAGCCTAAGATAGGTTAGGGTTAGGTAAGACCATGTGCCCTATTTAAGCATAAGGTTGAACCCTAGCCTCCATCTTCATTCTCCCTCTCCCTCAAACTCACGATCTCTCACCCTCTTTCAATTCTTGGCCTCTTCCCCCCATTCTCTCGATCTCTTCCTCTCTATCTCTTGGCTTCTCCCTCTCAAATCCCTTGATCCCTCCCTCTCTCAAGATCTTTCCCTTGGCCACACTTTGTTCCAGCAGTACCAACTATAGAAGTAGTCGGTCCAGATCTGGCTTGGGTGCTCGAGATCACCAACAAAAGGCTCGGTAGGAGTTTCTTTTGTTTTGAGAGTTTTTCTAGTCGTTTTCTTTCACAAACCAAGTGGGTTTTCTCGTTTCTGGCAGTAGGCACCTAAGGTCAGCACGGAACCTCAGATCTGGAAGGTAAGATTGTTGGTTTGTATGTTATTTTTCAGTTTTGTTCGGTACGACCATTAATCACGTTTTTCCTCCTTTTTTTTGGGCCAAAAAGTTAGTTTTTGAGTGCAACAAAAGATGGAAAAGGCCCCAAGGACCGAATCTACACATTAGTGAAAATAGGACGTCGAACAGAGTAGGGGTGTGTCTTGCCCATGGCAGAGAGTGAGCCACACACGCTGACTTTAGGCCGCGCATATGGGCAAGTGACAACTCTGTTTGATGCATGGTCGATGGCGTTGGACTTGTGGTGACCTGAAGTTTTAGGTCTGAGAGTGCATGACGGCGCGTGCAACGACGCATGGGGATGATGTTCCTAAACAGTAAGCTCCCAGTTGTGTGTTATTCCTAGATCTAGCCTCGAAATCTACTAAAAGTTGGTTTAAATTGATTTTCTAAGTGAATGTTTCATGTTTGACTTTAGGTTGACCGAGTGATCCTTTGACCGGCTTGCTAGGAAAGTTATAGGACTTGTTAGAGGTAAGTGACTTCACTTACAGACTCGTTAAGGGCTTAGGTTGGATGATGTTTGTTTATGTATATATCAATGCATGTATGTGTAGGATATCTAATTGAATAATGTAATATGCCATGTATGTGACAGTAACCTATGATAACAGATGTGGCATGCCTCCTAGAATGACCTCTATGTGATATGTGATATTCTATTCATGTGTTAGCATACTTGTGAATTGTTTTCTGATATGTGATGTGATATACTGAATAATGTGACATGCATGATGTGTAATGTTAAGAATTCATGTCGTATGTATGTAGGACCTTGCATGATCCATAGAACAATGTTTTATAAGGGGATGATAACTGCCTCCCACACTTAAAGGGTCAGTGTTGGGCGGGATCTAGCTGTGATGAATGAGTGTCATCTGGCATCAGATGCATTCAGATACCCTCAATTATTTTGAGGGCCCACACTTGTACCCAAACCGAGATGACACCATGGTGGGATAAAGACTGTTGTTTATCTAGCATGTGAAGTACAGAATACTGTCAACCAATGAGTAATAGGTCTCTAAAGTTTATACGATGAGTTTGCATGAATGTTTTTGCTTGTAGGTTTGACCACGTAAGTGAAGTTACTTATTCAGTATTTGTTAAAATACTCAACCTATGTTTGTTAACACTTTTTAGGTAACGAGCATACTGTGCGTGGTGGCCGATGTGCAAGGTTTCAAGGCCATGGGATAGTCTTCATGTTCTCTTTTTTTCGAAAAATTGTCGTTTCTTGAGATTTTCAGATATTCTATTACTTTAATGTTTTGAGATTTGAATTTTATGTGTTGTCGGGTGTTTTTGTTTTTTTTGGGATCCCACCTTAAAATTTTTCTGGAACTATAAGTTTTCTGATAAACTATTTGATTTGGAGTTTTAATCTTAGCCTCTAGCTTATCTATGCATACAAGTAGTAGCGGGTCCTAAGGTTGTTTAAGTTAGGTCGTTACAATATCCCAAGAAATATATATTAAATTTAACTTTACAAAATAATTTTAAATCATTTGGTACATTTATAAAATGTCTTAAATTATGGTTCGATAACGTCATCCAAATTTACCATAATATTTGAAAAATGCTATAAATAAAAAATAATATTAATACTTGTGCCAATTTTTTGATAGTTTGTTTTCAAAGTTATGAAAAGTTTATTATAGCATTT